>JALLBI010000092.1:0-18982 GCA_036940125.1 Mediolabrus comicus
GGATGGACACTTGGTGCTGTATATTCTGTACCACCCATCCGAACGAAGCGTAATGCATTCGCGGCAGGACTTACAATTGCCACTGTACGTGGATTCTTACTCAACTTTGGTGTGTACTATGCCGTGAAGGATGCTATTGGTGCACCATTTGGGTGGAGTCCAAAGGTATCCTTCATTGCACGATTTATGACAGCCTTTGCAACAGTTATTGCAGTTACCAAAGATCTACCAGATGTGGAGGGTGATAAGGCATACAATATTTCAACCTTTGCTACCAAGGTGGGTGTATCCAAAATTGCCAAGGGGGCAACATTGTGTCTCCTATTGAATTACATCCATGCTATTGGTACCGGTTTGCTATCCAAGGTGGGCACTTTCAACCCCATCCCAATGATTGGTGGACATGCAGCGTTGGCGGTAATGCTGTTAACTCGTTTCCGTGAGTTGGAACCTGAGAAGCTAGCTTCTATCAAGAAGTATTACAAACATATTTGGGACTTGTTTTATTTGGAATACTTCTTGTACACTCTGATTTAAGAACTATAAAGGTAGTAGAAGAAGTTGTTGTGGCTTTTCAATAATTTAGAAACAGTATTTATTTTATCAGTGTAATCAATCCATTTGTATTATGCACAGTGTTCATGCTTCCTGGCTTTCACTTTCATCATTGTTTTGCAAGAGTAACATAGGATTCTGCCCCTCCAAACGACTCAACTCTTTCTCATCCTTAATGAGATCTCTGGCTTCGACTCCATGGATTGCAGATGCAAATAGAAGCGTGGAAGATTCCAACTTCTGAATAGGGTTGATATTATCTTGAATGATTGTCCCAATGATGTCTTTCTCAAAACAGTGAGTAACAGCAACAATCACATGTAGCTCAGAGCTCTTGATCGATAGAGATCCAGATCGACTCAAGGCATCAAGCAAATCAAATGCCTTGTCCTTTTCTTGCTTGAGGTCTTTATCATCACTAAGTTCCTCTCTCTTGACAGCTGCTAAGATGTTTTCTTGTCTGTTGCGTACCCATTCTTGACCTGTCTTGATGATTGTTGACCGAAGAGCGCTTGTATTATCTGCCTTCTCAACTGCAGCATCCAGAAGTTGCGGTNCGTGACGACGAAAAGGAAGACGAAAATTTGGAGCTCTGTACATCATCACTAAAGCTCATACATGCTGCTGTTTGAGGTGGTTCTGCGTATGTTGATTCACAAGCCATCATTGCTACTGGTTGCGGTGGCATGCGACAACCGAACGCCCTCATTGCTGATCCCTCCATTCTTGATTTCTTGAGATTGCGTCTCATCATAATCTTGTCATCATTGACCTCGTCATGATTGAGATGATCTTGAAAAGTTTGCTCTATGGCCATATCTGTCTTTGCTTTGGCTAGTTCAATCTGCTTCAATTTCTCGCCGTCAATAACGTCCATGACTGCTTTCACGTTCTCTTGTACATTGGCCACCTTGTCTTCAAGAGCAATACCTTCATTACGACCATTATAACTAAGCAAATCAGATGGGACTTGAAATTCTGTGAATAGCTCCATCAGATCCTGCGTGAGTTTCATCTCCTTATCTAGCGAGTTTTGGGGAAGTCCAAGTAACACCTCAAGCTGTGGCTTGATTTGGATTACGGCAATTCCAAACACAGATGATTGAAGTTGCATACTCCTGTAAGCTTGTGCAAATGACTGCTGTTCTGGTGATAATGACTTTATAGCATCTTTGAACTCTTTTGCCGTAGGGAGTTCGTTGAGTAAAAGTGGAATGATCACTTCATCTTTGTTCTGGATGATAATTGCATTCTTTGGATCGATTGTGTTCGGGCCTGTCATTGTGCCAATAACTAGAATGAATGCAGAGAACTGTCTTGCTCTTGAAACAAGCTGATAACGATGGTGATTTTTCTCAAAACGATGGTTGAGCCAACCATGGAGGTATTGCTTGCCAGTCATCTCTAAAGTTGTGGCAGCATTCAGTGGCATCTTGAGTAGTGAGTTGTCCACCCATCTGGTATGAGTGTGGATGCATTTGTGCTCGTCGTCGCTGCTCTCAATGCTAATCAGTCCGACCGGGTTATGCTCTGGTTGACGAATGGCTTGGGAAAAGGGCTGAGGAATAGGACTGAGCATTCTTGCATTATGATACTTCACAAAAGTGTCTAAGTCACCAGATGTTAGCCTCTTGCCTATCGCAGCTAGAAGCTGTTGCTCCATGATCTCCTCAACGTAGGCCATTGACCCTACGAAGTTGTCAACCAATTGAGGTAGGTGAGCAGTTAGTAGATACATTGCAGCCTCTGAAAATGCTACAATATTATCCTCCTTATCTGGAGGGAAACATTTCTGAATCTTATCCAGGGCTTGAGCCATGGAGTTGACATGCTCATCAAGGAGTTTAGTCATATCTGGTAGGGGCAATACACAATGTTTCGCTCTGCCATCTGACTCTTGTAACCTTAGCACTGACTTGCTTTCAACGTTAGTACTAGCTGTGTCTTGCATATCTTCTTGGAAGAGGGGTAAGATCGGGTTAAAGATTTGATGACTTGCCATATTCCTCAACGTTGGCTTGACCTTAGGCGCAGTAGGCAAGGCAGGATTGTTCATACCTGCCAAGATAGAAGTATCCAATTTAACCATGAATGATTGCACATTATTGGCCCATGCTTTCAGAAGCTTGGCAAAATCAATAGCCTTCTGCGTGGCTTCATTTCTTCGTGGCGTTTTTGTCTTGCTCTCTTCTACGTCAACTCGGAACATAGATGTCAGCTTATCTGTATCAATTTGCTGAAGCAGCCAAGTCAACGGAAGTTCAACAGGGGTATAATCCTCGTGCTCAGGGAGAGGCATACTCTTTGATTGAGTGATAAGAGTCGTGGACCCGTGACGATTTTTGATCACAATCTTTTCAGCAACATTGGTACCTTGATAGATGGACACAGACCAAGACGTCTTTACTTTGTAATGCCATTCCTCAACATGCTGCACAACCTTGCTAACGCGCTTCGTTTTGGAGTTTCCAAGTATACCCGTACTTTTCGTTTCTACAGTCTCCTCATAGCTTCTGTCCATGGGAACATCGACTACTTTTTTCTCCAACATTTTACATGAAGTTGATGCATCAAAACGGAGCGTAGTTGGTGCAGAGACGTCAATTGATTTCAATACATCAGTATCGAGGCCAATTTGTTGAAGCGTGTTCATATAAGCAATAATTGAAATGTTTGATACAGAGTTGACAAGTTCATACTTGTCCCCGTAGGTGTGGTCGACGTCTCCGGCAATCGATGGCTTCTTTTCGATGCATAAGATACGTTCGACGTCTTTGAGGGCATCGTTGACTTTGCGCTTGAAAGCCAGNTGTTGTAACATGCCTTCGCCTTAGTTTATTAGTTTAAGTAAGCATTATTATTATCTGTACACATATTTGACCGCTATCACCGTCACACTTATAACCAATTTCTACAGCACACAAAGAAATACTATTGAAAGCGTCATCATGGAAACCCATCTAATCTAAACTAGAGGCTTCCCCTCTTCTGTCTACTCACAGCCACAACTCAATAGGACGAGCGTTCTCTTGATCCACTTCAACCTTGCATTGTTCGTTCTCTTGATCCACTTCAACCTTGCATTGTTCGTCGAACGATGCAGCGATGTTGGAAGCCAACTCTTCTTCCTCGAAATCCTTCGTATTCCTAGACCTAGACACTGATCGAGGCTTCCTAGACACGGATGAATCCCTACGTGCCGATCGAGGCTTCCTGGACACGGATGAATCCCTTCTTGGCCTGGGTGGAGTGTTTCTCATGGGGCTCCTCTCGGTCAATACATCAGTTTCGGTCTGGGATGATGCTGCCGTCAACGCTTCTGTGTCCCTATTACCACGACTGGACCCTCTCGAGTGGCGTGTAGTCATCAAGTGACGATTCGTTTCCTCTAAGATGGTGATCGTTTCATCCTTCTCATCGATCTGGTCCATAAGTAAGTTGACTCTGACCATAATTTTTCCAAGTTGCACCTTGAGATCTGCCTCAGTCTCAATTTTCTCGGCCAACTCAGCTTTGAGTGACTCGAGTTCCTCTTCCAACTCGTTTTCTCTCTCTCTAGCCTCGTGCTCCTTCATCTTCTCTTCTTCGCCGGCCTTCAACTCGTCAATAGTCTTCTTCAGACCATCATTATCTACTCGTAGAGTACTTAAGTCGTTTTGCAGCTCTTTTTCATTGGCCTCCATCTTTGACATCACTTTGAATGCTTTCTTGATGTCCTTCTTCAGCTCATTGTTCTGCGCCGTCTTGGCATCAATGTCTTTATCAGCGGCAGCCTTTTCCAGCCTGAGTTCCTCGATTGACTCTGTCAAAGAAGCATTACTTTCAGTAAGGCTTTTGACGTTCCAGGTAAGTACCTCATTTGACTTCTGCTCTTCTTCAACCTTGGTCGTTAGCTCGTCCACAGTACTCTGCAGTTCAGATTGCATCTTGTCCATTTCTGTGTTCAGGGAGACGTTCTCTCCTTGTAAGGAAGTAATTGTATGCTGCATATCGTCCATTTCTTCTTTAAGAGCATCATTATCATCTCTGAGAGCTTCAGTGGTTTGCTGTTCATCTTCTAGCTTTGTCTGGAGATCCTTTTCCACTTCTTGCAACTTTGCCACCAACTTCATGGCATTCTTCATGTCCTTCTTGAGTGTTTCCACTTTTTTGCTTTCACTTGCAATTTTCTCCTCTGCTGTAGACTTCTCCTTCTTCAGATCTTTCACAGACTTGGTCAAAGCAGCAATGCCCTCTGCAAGTCCAGCATTATCGTCTTTGAGTGCCTTGTTTGTAGACTTTTCCTCGTTGAGCTTGCTCTTCAGGTTCTCTTTGGCCGTCTGCATCTTTGCAAGTTCGTTTCTAGCAGCAGTAAGGCTATGTTGAAGTGACTTGATGGATCCTCGCTCCTCCTCAACAGTCTTCTCGAGGGTTGCAATATCCACAGCAGCCTTGGCAAGAGCAGTGTCGTTATCGTTTTTCATTGCTTCGAACTCGGCTTGCAACTTGTTCTTTTCCTCTTCATGGCGGGTGATGTCATCACGGAGCCCATCGATTGTCTTCTCAAGAATGGCAACGTCGACTGCAGCCTTGGCAAGAGCAGTGTCGTTATCGGCTCTCACTGCGTTGAGTGCTTCGATTTGAGCTTGCATCTTGCTCTTCTCCTCTACATGCATAGTGACGTCAGCTACAAGGGCAGCGTTACGTGTCTCTTGTTCCTCAAGCTTCGTGGTGAGTTCCTCAATCGCTTCTTTGGCCTCATCAAGAGCCAACTTTTCATTGCCAAGCTCCTCTTTTACAGTGGACAATTGGGATTTGTACTGTTCTTCCATTGCCTCCATACTAGCGATGACTTCTTCTATGCGCCTTTCAGCGTCACCTTTTTCGCCCTTCAGGTTCTCCACCATGGATTCCAAGTCACCATTTTGGTCAAGCAAATCTTTCATATCGCTCATTAGATTCTGAACTTCAGCCCCATACTCATCTATCTTTGATTCAAGCATCTTGATAGTGTGCTTGACTTCAGTATTCTCTTCTTTTAAGGTTGTATTTGCATCAGTAAGCTTTTCAATGGCATTTGAGAGTGCTCCAGTTTCCTCCTGATGCTCCTCCATTTGCTGAGAGATGTAGTTGTTCAACTCATCGATTTTCTCACTTTGGGCGGTAATTACCTCGTTGAACTCGGCAAACATGGCTGTTGTTTGTGTGTGTGTAGTCAACATAAGTAGAGAGTATGTTAGTATTGAAAAAAAGGTGTTTGGTGAAGAAAAAAGGCAAGAAGAACTCACCGCTGTCTTGTTCGATCTCTTCTTTCAACAGCTTGCGGATCTCGTTGAGGGCGTTTGCTCGATCGACCCATTGGTTCATGGAATAGGGAATCTCCACGGGAGATGCTTGAATGGTGGCTTCGGCTTCTACATCATCACGTTGTTCCTCCTCTGCGTCGATATCTACATCTTCAGCAGCCTCTTCAATGTTACATGCAGGCGATGCTTCGGAGCTGGAGAACTCCTGGGCTGGCTCGGCAACCGCTGCAGCGTCGTAGAAGGAAAAGACTTGAGAGGAAGCCATAACTTTAATAATGGTAAGTAGTTGCTCTTGTGAAAGGACCACAGGTTGATACTTCTTACACTCCTTCAATTCCCTGAGTTTTGTGTTTGCCTTTTTTGTCGATCCAACGCTAGAAAGTCAGTACCGTTTGCGATATCAAGCGAAACACATAGGTTTATTTGGCGAGGAGCTTTCTCACCTTTTGTCTCCCTTCTTCCAGTCAGTCTACTACTTACTAGGTCTTGGGGAGCTATCATAGG
Organism: Mediolabrus comicus; assembly: GCA_036940125.1. NCBI lineage: Eukaryota > Bacillariophyta > Thalassiosirophyceae > Thalassiosirales > Thalassiosiraceae > Mediolabrus > Mediolabrus comicus. Next base: position 6,345 of record JALLBI010000092.1, read on the forward strand.
CTTCTCTTTGTTTGCGGAAGTCTATTATTATGACTCTTACTCTTTATGATTTAATTATTTACAATTTCATCACCGTTGATGAGGTCACATCATCCTTCCTACTTATCCGAGTCCTATGCATTTCTTCTATAGATTTACAATTTCCAATTTTTCATCATATCCCATGATCGGCTGATTTTCTCCTTGCCTAACCTAACCCTACCCCTAAACCTAACTATCCTTAGTACTTGTCCTTGAAGCTTTGGAGAATGGCATTTACAGATTCTTCGTCTGAAACACTGGACAAACTTTGGTTTGCTGCCTGGAGTTCAGCTTTTAGCTTTGCCACTTCCTTCATTTGCATCACCCTCTCCTTTTCTTTCGCTGCCATCTCCTTTTCCATCGCTTTTACCTTCTCTTTTAGCTTCTTTTCGGATGCGCTCAGAGCAGCCATCACCTTTGAAGCAGCGATAAGGTCTGCCTTCATCTTCTTCATCTTCGATTCTATTTTTTCATCTGCGCCAGATGTTCCATTCTTCAACTCGTCAACCTCCTTAGTCAACGCAATATTGGCCTTTTTGAGAGTAGCATTATCGGATCGAAGTTCTTTGATCGACTTCTTTGCTTGAGAGAGTTCTGTCTTGATAGCACGTTCACCTGAAGACATATTTGTCATTACCTTCGTGGATTGCTTGAGATCGTTTCTCAATTCATCATTTTTCTTCATCTGAGCTTTGGCTTTCTCGTCAGCAATAGCCTTCTCCTGTTTCAACTTATCGACAGAATCGACAAGAGCGGCGTTGTCCCTTGCAAGTCGATCAGTTTTAGCTTTGGCAACTCCTTGTAAGGAAGTAATTGCACGCTGCATATCGTCCATTTCTTCTTGAAGAGCATGATTATCATCTCTCAAACCTTTAGTGGTCTGCTGTTCATCGTCTAGCTTTGTCTGGAGATCCTTTTCCACTTCTTGCAACTTTGCCACCAACTTCATGGCATTCTTCATGTCCTTCTTGAGTGTTTCCACTTTTTTGCTTTCACTTGCAATTTTCTCCTCTGCTGTAGACTTCTCCTTCTTCAGATCTTTCACAGACTTGGTCAAAGCAGCAATGCCCTCTGCAAGTCCAGCATTATCGTCTTTGAGTGCCTTGTTTGTAGACTTTTCCTCGTTGAGCTTGCTCTTCAGGTTCTCTTTGGCCGTCTGCATCTTTGCAAGTTCGTTTCTAGCAGCAGTAAGGCTATGTTGAAGTGACTTGATGGATCCTCGCTCCTCCTCAACAGTCTTCTCGAGGGTTGCAATATCAACAGCAGCCTTGGCAAGAGCAGCGTCGTTATTAGCTCTACAACCTTCAAACTCGGCTTGCATCTTGGACTTTTCTTCTTCAAGCTTGATCTTGATCTCCTCCAGCTTCGTAATTTCGGCAGTTTTTTCCTCGATCATCTTGCGAAGCTGTTCCTCATGAGCAGACTGCATCTGAGTCATTTCGTCCCTAGCAGTGTGTAGGTCACATTCAAGAGATTGAATTGATTCTATCCCCTCATCAACTTTTGATTTGAGCGATGCAATTAAGGCTGTTGCATCTGCAAGGGAGGCATCTTTCTCAGCTGCGACGACTTTCATGTCCTCAATCTCCTTATGAAACTGATTCCTTTGTTCCTCATTGTAGGTATTCATGTTTTCAATAGTTTCATTCTGGACAGTGATTACTTCAGTAAACTCAGCCATCATGTCTGCAGCGGAGTATATATATTGTTAGGTATGATAGAGGAACATAATATACGTTAGAGCGGATAACAAGACTAATATGTAACTTACCGTTGTCCAACTTGAACTCTTGCCTCAACATCTTCTTAATCTGGTTGATGTTATTGACACGTTCAAGCATCAAAGCTTCAAGCGTCGGGAACTCATCCGAATCTTGTTTAGTTTCAACGGAAGAATCAACTACAGGTCCTGCTACATGAGACTTTTCAACAACTTCACTCATAGGGGTCTCGTCATCCGTAATGGGTTCACCATCTTCATCTGCTGCTGAAACTAAAGTTTCTGTTGCAACCTCCATTTCTTCGGTTGAATCGTGTTCATCGGATTCCTTTGCATCATCGAGGTCATCAACTTCTTCTTCCTCGTCAGATTCGAAGATGCCGTTGCTGACAGAAGAAGGCATCTGTGCAATCTCTTCTCCACTTGCACTGGGACCCTCAGACATGGTCATGTCCGTTTCCGTACCTGAGCTATTATTCTTACAGACATCAGGCTGAGCATACTCTGCATCGGAAGTCTCCTCTACCATTTCAAGCACCGAGGCATCACCTGCCGATAAAGTTTTTCCAATGAACTGGAATTGCTCTCCACCATCGTCCGAGTCAAGGGGCAAGCTGTTATTCTTGCATAGTAATTGATGAGCGTCACATGCTTTCTTAGAAGATGAAGACTTCTTACGCCGAAAAATACGGGTGGTTCTGGACAACATCGTTGCTTCTACTTAGTATGTATTATGTTGTCAGGTTCTGAGGTTGTGTTGTGGTGCCGCGTGCAATTTTTTTATATAAGCGAACCACATCTTTTATGTAAAGCTTTCTCGCTAATCGCCGATTTTAGCCATGTGTATCACAAGAACTTGCTGCCGACCCCTCTCGCCAACAAATCTCAACAGATCAAAGCAAAAAGCATCACGTCTTCTCAACTACCAACAACAACACAACCAATCCACAGACAACAACAAACCTTTGTACAGCAGTAAACTATTGTCTTTCATCTCTTGTTCGGTAGAAATGAATCAACAACACGCTACTCTAAACAACAACGAACACGGCGGTCGCCTCGCCTTGAGGGTGAGTTCTTGCTACATATTTCTATGACTCGCCGACATGGCGAGTTTAATCATGTTCTTTTTGTGTCATTCACTCACCATCATGTTCATACTACTCTCTCCTCTGTTTGGTAGGATGTCTCAAACCGACGTGTTGCTGGAAATGCGTCCAGCAAGGTTGGTGGAAAACCCAACAATCGCAGTAGAAGCACATCTACCACTGCTTCTAATTCGTCCAATGAAAGCACAACTATCACTCATACACGTATGAACTCCGATGAGGCATTTGAAGTAAGCAACAAACGGAGCGCACAAATCATTACTCAGGATGAATCGGCGTTGGATAGCTATCAGTACAGCGGCCCAGCAGACAAAATCGATGATCGTGATGCAGATGATCCTCTATGTGTTACCAGTTATGTACAAGATATGTATCAACATTTTCGCTCTAAGGAGGCCTTCACCACTGCTAGTCCTGAGTATATGGACAATCAACAATTCATTGATGAGAGGATGCGTTCAATTTTGGTTGACTGGTTGGTTGAGGTGCATCTGAAGTTTAAGCTTGTTCCTGAGACGCTTTACCTCGTTGTGAACCTCATCGATCGCTACCTCGCAAAGAAGGAAGTGACTAGGTCGAAGTTACAGCTTGTAGGAGTGACTGCGCTGTTCATCGCAACAAAGTATGAGGAGATTTACCCACCTGAACTGCGTGACCTTGTTTACATTTGCGACAGGGCGTATTCCAAGTTTGAGGTGAGTGGTGGTGTAGTACCAATCATGACTTCTGATAGATATGTTTCTCTTTCTCACCTCACCCTTTGCGCTTACTTCTCCTTCAATTGCCGCAGATTCTTGAAATGGAAGAGACAATTCTCAAGACACTTGAATATCAGGTAACCATCCCAAGTGCTCACGCATTCTTGGTGAGATACTTGAAGGCAGGACATGCAGACAAAACAATCGTGCAACTTTCCTGTTTCATTCTTGACGGCACTCTTCAGAGTTACAAACTTCTTGGTTATCTTCCCAGTGAGCTTGCTTCCGCCGCAGTGCTCATTGCAAGGAAAACTCTTGGACGGAACCCTTGGAGTCCTACACTTCTCAAATATGCCCAGTACCGTGAAGAGGATATCCTGCCCGTTGCAAGAGAAATCCTCGCTGAAAAGGCAGCAGCATCAACAGAGTTGCATGCGGTGAACAGAAAGTATTCAAGGAGCGTATATGGACAGGTTGCCAATATTGAAATCCCGAATGATCTATAAGGGCGGGTGCATGTACATAAAGCCCAATATAGAAAACAATATAGAGTGTCAAGATGCAAGAGACGGACGAACTACACCTTGGAAGTGTCGTTAGGCGGCTCTGTGCTTAAAAGAACAATCTGTGTTTAGGTAAATACATATTTAAATGTGATTAAATGTTGAGAGTCTCTCAAATATAATAATTGTATGTCGCTAGGTTTCATTACAGCGTACTCAGATATTGCTCTACCGGGACATTCCAGAAAATTGATGCAACAAAACTGGTTGTTGAAAGTTAAAGATTATCTTATGGTATTTCCCATCCCGTAGCAAAGACATCTTAAATACTGTAGAACAAAAGCTCCTTTTCCCTATTGCTCACTGCCCTCTTGTATGCCTTGTCAAAATCCTTTGGCAACACAACATACCGATTCTCTCTCACAGCCTGCAACCCAGCCTCGGCACAAATTGAAGCCACATCCGCACAACTAACCTTCTCACTCCTATTGACATAATCCTCCAGATCCAACTCATCACTCAAATTCATCTTTGACGTAGCAGCCTGGAACACCATCCTCTTCTGTCTCCTATCCGGCTGCGGAAATTCAATTTTCCTATCCAATCGTCCAGGACGCAACAATGCCGGGTCAAGTGTATCAGCCCTATTCGTGGCCATGATAACCTTCACATTGGTAGTCTGATCAAACCCATCCATTTGATTCAACAATTCCAAAAGGATACGTTGGACTTCACGATCAGCTCCCGTCTGGGCATCGAAACGTTTGGTGGCAATGGCATCAATTTCATCAATGAAAACGACACAGGGTGAATTTTCACGTGCAAGGCGGAATACGTCACGGACCATACGAGGACCTTCCCCGAGATACTTTTGGACGAATTCCGATCCAACCATGGAAATGAATGTGGCAGAGGTAGCATTGGCAACTGCCTTGGCCATCATGGTTTTACCTGTAGAGGGGGTAGATAAGAAAGATGTACAATTACGGTGAAAAAAAATCAGCATTTGTGAATGATCAGCATAAAGAATCCTCCTGACAACAACAACAGAGGTGTGCAACACACAATAATTAACCAGCAACTAACTCACCAGTCCCCGGAGGCCCATACAACAACACCCCCCTAGGCGGGTCAATCCCAATCTGTTGATACAAATGATGCTGAATCAACGGCAATTCAATCGCCTCCCTAACCTCCTGTTTCTGAACATCCATCCCCCCAATATCCTTATACGTAACATCCGGCTTCTCACTCATAAGCTGCACAGTCGAATCACTCTCAGGTGGCAATATATCCACCACCGAATGTGAATGACGATGCAATGCAATCGATGTATTCGGCTTGAGTGCCTCCCGGTCTAACGTACTCAATATCCGGACGTAATAATTACTCCCAGCCGTGGAACTAACAATTCCATAATTGGCATCAATCATTTCATTAAATTGACCGATGACGAGGGGTACCGATTGAATACGACGGATTTCTTCCTTGGCACGTAAGAGTTCACGTTGAAGGTGACGCATTTCATCCTTGAGATATTCCTCTTGAAGTTCAACGAATTCAAGTTGACGTTCGAGTCCTTTCATTTCTTGGTAGAGGTCAGTAGAGGCGGAGGTAGAGGAGGTGGAGGTGGAGGTGGAGGGAGATGGTTCCTCCACTTGCATCTGCATTACTGCTGCGGCTGCCATTTTTTATTGTTATTATTATATTATATTTTTTGTGTGTGTCTATTTTTGTTTTGGAATACTTTTTGGTTGTGAAGATGTACGCAATTAATGATAATGAAGCCAAGGCGTGCTACTACAAGGAGAAACTGCCCTCTATTACTCTTCTATTGAGACGGCAGCGGATTTGATATGGTGCTCTCTGTGGCAGGACTCTTTCACTATGCTAGGACAATACGGCGGCAGATTTGGATTTTATCTCTATGTACTTCTTTCAGTTTCTTTGGCAATCTATCGTGTATGTGTAGATCTAAGGTACCATGTATCTAAGTTAGAGGTAAACTCGCCTCGACTCACATCACTTCACGTGCTCAATTTCGACTGTTGGCTCTTCGGCTTTCTGCGAAGAACTTTACTCGCAAGAGAATGGCTTCGAGGAAGAAGAGCAAGCAAAGAGCTAGGAGGGCAGCAAAGGCTGCCGAAGCAACTTTGGTGGCGAAAGTGGAGGCTGCTGGTCTATTCTCTCCTGTCCCACGAAAGTTGACATCGGTAGCAAACGACGAGGATGCGTGTGAACCGTTGTTTTCGCTGCTCCGACAACTGCGCCTCCGCAATCCAAATTTTCGTTGCTCCGTCAACTGCGCCTCCGCAACTCCTCCTTTCCCGTGCACTCATGGCTGGGATCATTCTAAATACACTTCCGTCGAACACGAGTGTAACAAGATAATTGAGAGAGCTTTGGGGTTGTTCCAAAATGGGGGCAATCTTTGGGCGATAGTTGAAGATCATCTTTACACAGAATACCCAAACGTTTGGAATAATTCAGTCAGCTTGGAGTGGATAGCGGCAGCATTCATTAGCATTGGAACGGAGCTCATCCTTCAACAAGGCACAAATAATTCTAATAATTATTGGTGTATTTTCTCGGAGTTTTTGACGCAGTATGTGGCTGTCGGAGTGCACAAGTCTCAGCCATTGCTTTACAATGCAAGACTATGCGATTTGCGATGGGCTGATCAGCGCCGACTCATCAGCTACGTAAAGAAGCGCATTCCTTGCTCTTGCCTGGATGCAAAATACAGAGCATGGAAGTCGTTGCCAAAGATGGGTTTATGTAGCAGCGTTGATTGTGGAGGCGGTGCAAATATTAAGATTGAGCTCAGCTCGTTGATGAGTTGTGAAGGTTGCCGTAAAGAACACTATTGCTCGAAAGCATGTCAGGCAGCAGATTGGAACCGCCACAAGGGAGACTGTAAAATCTGGAAGAAGTGGTTGGCTGACGGAGGTTCCTCAAGCAACCAACTTGGATGAACCATTTAATGGTACCTCATCCTCTTGCTTGCTAGCGTTGTTGCACTGATCCTCGACCCTCTTGCCTACTTCTTCTATCTCCAGGAGATACGAAGTGTAAGTTGGGGCAATGCCGGCGGGCAACTGTCATCTGTTCTTTTCTCTTTTTACTCTGACGACAACAAACTCAAACTCAAAACTCAAAATCCGGACATGTAGCCGTAGCCGCTAATGTTGTTGTTGTTGCCACCGATAGAGTCCACAAACGCATAAAATAACAACATTAGCGGCTACGGCTACATCATGGTCCGGATGTTTTGAGTTTTGAGTTTTTGTTTGTTGTCGTCGNCGTCCACAAGCCTTATTTCTACAAAAGCTTCATTTCCATTCTCAGCATGTCTTATAATCAAAGATGACAACATTATCTTACCCGAGTGGCTGGCATACCATTATACGGTTCTTCCATTGCGTCGTTTGATCGTTGGAGTAGATCCTTTGTCATACACTGATCCGACTTCGATCTTGCATGCCTTTCAAGACAGTACAGGGATGAACATCACTGTCTGGAAGAACGATTCATTCTGGAAGGATAAGAAAGAATTTAGAATCACTGAAAATACAACATATGATGAGCTACGGATACGAAAGCGGAATAGGCAAAACAAATTCTATGAGGCATGTTTATCACAACTTAGAGCGGAAAAGCAAACATGGACTATGATGATTGATGTCGATGAATATCTGGCCTTCAACTACCTTGACGAGGCGGAAAAGGAGGCTGTAAAAAAGCAAGAATTGAACGTATCAGATACGAGGATTCAGCTTAATAATCAATCTTCATCTACTACAATTGCAGATGTTGTATCTCGCTGGGATATAGATCAAGATTTGGCTTGTGTTACATTTGCCCGATACTTGGTTCCATCCAAAGAAGATGGCACATCATCAATCTTTCATCATTCTGATTTTAATGCCACGCTCTTTCACACATTACGTTATCGTCGACGTGTTCCACTGAGATCGCCACAACCTGGCAAATCCATTGTTGACGCCTCGCGATATGACAATAACCCTATTGACAATCCACATCGGATAAAAAGTTTGTGCACAGGGTCCAACGTCTGGCCAAACAACAACAAAATGCCTTTCAGGGTTCTTCACTATGTAGGTTCTTGGGAAGCATTCCGATCAATTGGATTTGATCCACGAGGCAGGTCTTACTTTGACAAGCGAAACAATGAAAAGAAATTGGTAGAAGACAACACAATGACTACATGGCTGGACAAATTTGCATTACTTGTCGGTAGCAAGGAAAAGGCAATAGAGTTGACGGAAGCTATTCGTCTTCGTGAAGAGGCTGCATCGGCAATGAAGTTTTTGGAGCAGACCCTATTGACGCAAGAACATGACTGGGGGAAACTCAACGAAAAGCCACCAAAATGGACCTAGCTTGCCATTATTAAGTGCATCTTAATCTATCTTGGTGTGTAGTCAAAATCAGAAGTGGTTCTCGTAGGAAGTATTTGTGTTAGCTTAATATGGATAATGGTCTGGAAAGGCGTGTCTCCTTGGAGAGCCTACTTGTGAGTAAGGTCTTCCATTTCTTGGTGAGAAAGGTATTCTGCGTGCTCTCGGTGATGTATACTGTTTCTCTGGATAATGTCTAGAATAATCATCAGGAACATATCTAGCTTGGTACGGCAGTTGCTGTTGGGATTCGTATGGATAAAAGTCGGCATGCGGGCTTTGGTTCTCACGCACATACTGCAAGGCTCGTTCATACCAACCATGNACCAACCATGATCTTCACCTCCAGATGCTCTGGCCACATTCGCAGCCATAGCGCGGTTCTTATCACCAGCTCCGCCAAAGAGATCGTCATTATATTGTTCTAAATTGATTGTTTCCAGCTCTGACGTCAGCTGGTGTATTCTCTGTCTACACGCTTTCTTCACACTCTCTGAATCATTAGCCTTCATCATTGAATGGACTTTATATCTTTCCTTCCTAATCTGATACATCCGTTGTTCCTCCTTCAGTTTGTTTATCCGGTTAACGCATGCAGAAATAACCTCATTGCGTCTAGAACTCTCCATCATTCTCTCGGCATTGCCAATTTCACGCTGAATTTGTTTCAGGCGTATTTGGCACTGTTCTTCGTTGGGAATAGATGTCTTGGAACCAATCAATGTCGAGACGATCTTGCGTGCCGATTTGAACGGTGACTGAGAATTACTTTTTGAAGAGAACTCGTTTATTGTTGGTATGTTGCCGTAGGTACTGTAGAAGCGACGGTCGTTTTCGTCCATTCCGTTACCACCACGATTCACTTCCTCATCATCGACGGTTGGAAGGATTGGGAAGAAATGAGGCTCTTTATGTGTCCCTTCTGGTTTGGGTGCATCAAATTCCTGCACATACTCGTCTCCTTCATCATCATAATCAACGCCATAATCATCTCTATAGCGAACAGTTCCGTTTACAACATCTTCACTTCCAACACCACAGCTACTTTCTTCTTGGTACGGCTGCGTCGGTGGAGATGATGTCATTCCATTTGGTGGTGGTATCCCCGGTAGTCCATATGCCTCAATCTTACGTGCAATATCTCTCGTCCTTGCAACAATTGTACTCTCCATCCCTCCACCAACCGACAAGGCATCATTTGTTTCAATATTCTCCATACGGAACTTGACTGCAAGTTGAAAGTCTTGAACTAGCTTCTTGGTAAGTGTGTACTTCTTTCCTCCCAGAGTAGAAGATTGCTGTTGTGAACCACCATCAAATCCTCCTCCACCACCGACTACTTTTGCTTGACCTACTCCATTGCCATAAGTGAAATCATCAACATCTTGTCCACCTCCACACTGAAATGTAAACATCCTTGCCAATATACTTATCGTATCTTCTCCTTCACCATCACCATTATTCATAGTATTATTACTACACTGTTGTTGTTCATAATCATACTCTGAATCAAAATAGCCAGGAATATCATCAACATTTACAACACTCCCAACATTCACAACATTCAATAAGAAATGTGCAACATTGAAAAATTCTTCATCGACATGTTTCAGTTGATCTAGTTGTTCATCCCATGAATGGATTTCATCTTGTGTTCGGAATGTCACACCCCGTTTGCTGCTACTGTTGCTGCTGCTGCTGCTGGTGGTGGTGGAGGTGGTGTTTCTTGTAGAATTCAGTGATGAAGATTGCATCCGAGGTGGATGATATTCATTAGATATCGTCGTCGTCGCTATCCCTTGCATATATTCATTCTCATTCACATGATGATGATGATCCATCGTAGGGAATTGTGGAGCTACGACAGTGTTATCAAAAGGTGGTGGTGGAGGAGGAGCAGTAGTAGTAGTATCATGAACTTCCCACGGAGGATTCATCATTAACGTTACCGGAACATCATCATCCATGCCACCAAATAATAATATATCCTCATCACTATTATTGGTATTATTATTCTGAGATGACATTGTTTGAGTGAGCATACTTTGTGCAATCTTTTGTTGGAAGTGTGTCTCTTGTGATAGTCTATCTTGCATCATCATCTGCTGCTGATGTTGTTGATGATGATGCTGTTGTTGATCCTCTGGTATGATGTGATATTGTTCTTCGTATTCATGATCATTTGGAAAGATTGTTGCAGAACCAGAAGCATTATTAGCGTGCATTCCAAAGCCTTGATATCCACCACCGCTGCTAAAGCGGGGTGGCTGCTGCTGCTGCTGCTGAGAGTTCATTTGATTAGTATTATTGTAAGCTACTCCTATCTGCTTTCACTACTGTTGTTGTCATGGTGGCATGGTTGAGCACACACCTTTTTGAGAATTGGCGAGCGAAACTTCGTGCCGAAGAAGTGGGGAGCAGGAGATTAGAGGAGATGGGAGGGCAGAGCCTCACTTTTCACTTTTCACTTTTTAGACTTTAGAGTGAAGGCTTCTAACAAAGCAATAAATAATAGAATGGAAGACACAACAACATCGTCGTTGGGATTAGGCTTTCATTCTCATCGTGATGCCAAGACGGGAGCGGTGGTGGCAGCGATGCCAGCTGCTTCTCCTTCTGCGAGCAGGCAACAGCACTATGCCACGACTACAACATTTTTTGTGTCTTCGTCGATAAACTCAGAGAATGATACGAATGCTGCGTCATGCTATTCACAAGTAATGGCAGCAGAAACGACGCAGAATCAGTTACCAAGTGCAACTAATAATCATCCTGCTCTGTCGCCGCCATCGAGAGTATTGCCCTTGATGCAACAAACGTCACAACAGCCGGTGATGCAGATGCAACCACAGATGCCAATACATCAACAGCAGCAGCAGGAGCAACAACAACAAGAAGAAGAACAACATCATGATGCCATTGCAAAAGTACGTGAAATTGCACAAAGATTTCATAGAGAAAGAATGACTACTACTACTTCTGATACAACAGCTACACTACTTCCTTCACACTATACATCAACAACAACACTATCAAATAATAATAACAATCATAACCTTCATAACATCATCAACAACATCCACAATAATGAAAACTATGCACAAAAGCGACAACAACATTTTCAAAATGAACATCGCAAATTACAAACATATCGTCTCAAAAATCTAGAATACATAATGAAGAAAGAAGAAAGTGAATTACGTTCACATGTAGAATGTATGAATGAAATGACTGCTTGGGGAGAACGGCAGAGTTTGCATCAACAGCGGCAGCAGATAGTGATGAGGGAACAGCAAGAGAGGAAGGAACAACGAGAGATGGAACGACAGCAACGACAATTGCAGATGAAGGTTGGTGGGGGCATTGGATCTAATGATCAACGACATGTTGAGGTGATACGAAAGAGACAATTGCAACATCCAAATCAACAGCAACGACAAGAGACTCCAGCATCAACAACAACTCCAGCTAGGACATCAATCTATCTTACCAACTTACCCACCGATGGATCAATTACTGAGCGTACACTCGGTTCATTATTCTGTACGTATGGACGATTAGATCGTGTAACGATGTATCGGGACCGAAAGTCTGGTGAATTGAAGGGTGATGGACTTATAATCTTTGGAAGAGATGCTATTGCTGCTACTACTGCTGCTCAAAACCGTGGTGATAAAGCTGCTACTGATCTTGTTGATATTGTATGTACTCAAATGAATGGTGCTGAACTTCCATGTGGTACAGTGATTGGTGTTGAGCCTGCTGATATGGATTGGGGTAAGAACAATGGCAGCAACAAGAAGTGCAAGACGTCCTCATCTGATCATCATCAGTCACCTACCGCGCAAGTAATAAGTAATTGTGGATCAGATGGTGTTGAGATGAAGAAGTCAAAAGAAGCACGAGAAGAGACAACAGGTGGAAATGATGAGGAGGATTTGGATGACTTCTTTGCTTCATTGGAATAGCGAGTTTGCAGGCATGCTATTATTTAAGCTAGAAGTAATTGTGATGACATAATTTCCACAGGATCTTTTCCTCTAGCCAGACCATGGTACCTTTGAATCCAAAACAACCAAAACTACAATGCAAAACATAGCAAAAAGACTTACTCCGCGACGGGGAATCGAACCCCGGTCTCCCGCGTGACAGGCGGGGATACTAGC
>JALLBI010000093.1:0-30101 GCA_036940125.1 Mediolabrus comicus
AACAACTGTGTCGTCGTTTGATTTTCATTCAAATCCAAACAAAAAACAATGTCAACGACAAGTTGTATGCTCATATCACACGGAAGCACGCAGCTCTAATAACTAAACCATTGGCCGGTGACCTCTGATTACAGATCTCACAAGGAGAGAAATATTAAGGTGCGCAAAATCAAAGAATATGTGGGGTGATTCAGAAGGAGCATACGCGTTAACTTCATCAGATGAACTCTCGAAATGTTTATATCAAATATCTGGTCCGGCACACGTCCCCTACAATGATTCTCGGTGGCAGCAGCTCTTACTTCATTACGATCGATTGGTTCATCTGCATAGTTCAACTGTAAATGCAAACGATAACGTCGTTGGGACGGCATGTGCACAATGTGCCAAATATAGTGCCACATCGTCTAACTTGGCAGCGCTAACACTACATGTTGCAAGAATGCTTCGCGATCTTCAATCTGATTTGGAGAGTAATTACATCAATACTAGCAACAACGGCAGTAGTAACAGTGATGGCGGTGGAGGTAGAGGACAGAGCAGTCAAAATAGGATAACTATTATTGGCAAGGCGCGAGCGACGTGTGGAGCACTGAATTTGTTACGCTTGTTATCGCATGAAACAATTGTCCTGGCGTGTAGTGACAATGGTAATAGTACAACATCTGAACAATATAGTACTACAAAAGTTGGAGGAGGAGGATCAAATTACTATTCTGAACAATCTACCACAGTTACAAACATGGATACGAAGCATATATTGAAGGAATCGTTTACATATCGCAGTCGCCAATCTTCTGGCGGTAGTGTAGATCAGGAAAATGATGCAGCAGTGCAGATCATCTCATCTATAATGTCTTTTTTATCGACCATCGGTCGCAATGCTTCGGCAACACAAGAAATCACCAACATTCCAGAACTATACGATGTCATTGTGCAAATCTTGTCCCTCTTCTTGGTATTGCTATCAACGCAACTCTATCAGCCCATGGTATCCAGTGCAGAAGCCGCAGAGACTAATGTGTCGCACAGTAACTTTTTCTTGGATAAGTTCATGGAGTATTCGAGTTGGCAACGGCAGAATTATCGGAAGCAACATGATACCAACAATGGATCTGGAGGAAGAGGCAGTGTTCAACCTCAACAACTTATCAATGAACCAATGGCACTTTTATCTTCTTGCCTAAATTGGCTTGTAGAACGTCCCGCTCCACCTAGAAGAAGCATTGCATCACACTATGTTGAACTCACCAAAGCAGTTGCTCATCAAATGACGGACTTGGTTATTTCAAGTGATGGAATGTATGAGGATTCTTGTATTGTACTTTCTGCCGCTCCCAAAGTTGAAGATGATACCGCAGCATCGAACTCTAAACCTGCGCTTCCCTTGCAAACAACATCGAATGATCAGGCAGGGCACAATTTGACAACTGTTGCAATGGGCACAGACGATTCTGTGGCATTGACATCAAAGGGACATGATTCAAGGGATGTAAAGTCATTGGACAGAAGACCATCACAATTAGTCCTCCATCCAATCAGGAGTATCTTGCTACTATCTTCAACAGTGTTGCTACTGCCCATACGTTTAGTGCGGCTGGCTTTTACTGTACTCGGGCGTAAACAAAACGCCCTTCTTCCTGGTGAAGTTTCACAGGATGATCACTCCCTGTTTCAACAAATCCAGGCAAACTGCGAGAACAGTTCATGGTCCAAAACAAACAATATTTTACTGTTGACAGACTCACCAATTGCAGATCTAGGGACTGCTTTGTTGCTCTTGGCATCAAACAACTACAGAGCACATAGCATCAATGGCCAGAATGCCCTGCGAAATCCGTTTCGGGTAGAGCTTGCACTGCTGAATGACACTCGATGGGTAAAAGAGGTTGCGACGAGACAACCAGACAGCTCTTTGTTACCATTGTCGTCAAATGTTGGCGACTCGCAAACCTCGTCTTCATTATCAATCAACTTTGAACATTTGTTTGAGAGCTTTGGACGGATATGCCACACTGAACTTGGAGCGATGACGCTTTACACAATGCTTCTTTCGTCACCAATATTCGCCGAGAGTGTTGCAGCGAGATCTGACCTGGACCTTGTTATCGTACCATTGTTACGGAGCCTTTACTTTTCATCAGTGATGACGCACAGCAATCGTTCTCAAAAGAAAGGGACTGGGTCGCATCTAACACCTTTCAAACCGCTGTCTCAGACTGACAAACCATTTCGATCACAATCACAATTGTATGTGATTTTGATTTTGCTTCTCATTTTCTCCCAAGATCCATCTTTTGGCCGAGATTCATTCCGACGAGTATCAATACCTGATGTAAAGTGGTACAAAGAACGTCAGATCAAGTCTATTTNCCACACATAGTGCAATTGCACAAATATGTGGCAACCAGAATCGTTTCAGTGACTACTTCATGCTTTAAGCGCTACGTTGCTTTGCTAAGTGAAAATGGGGGAATACCTGAGGAAGAAGGAGATTTGTCAACACCGCTTGGAATGCACGGAGAGACATGCCGCACATTGCTGCAGCTCATTAAGCACTCTATTCGGCCAAAACACATCGAAGAGAACATACATCTTGCATATGCTCTACTCCTTGAGCAGAGTGACATTAAGATGATGTGCCAGCATGCTTCAATGAGCAAAAGTGATCTCACTTCTATTGTAGATCTTATTCAGAAAGCAAATAGCATAATAGAGCGACACGGAACTGGTAGGTCTGCAGTCGAAGCTCAGCAAACGCTGAAACTGAACGCTGCGGAATTAAAGTCTGGAGTGTCCGATGAAGCACGTGGGCGTACTAGTTCAGCTGATAGTATTGCAAGCGAGGCAACTGACCTTGGCAATTTAACTTTTACATATGAGGAGGAGGCAGACCCAGAGGTTTTCTTTGTCCCATATCTGTGGGATGTCATCGTTGGAGCTCTAACTACTTCTACCCTTGAGTGGAGTAGAGACAAAATCTTGGTCTTTCCCTTGAATGAGGATACTGTATCATTTCCTCAAAACGGTGATGTTGAAATTGGCAGGACTGAAGAGAAAACTGAATATGATAACACGCCTGATGTAGTATAGTCTTGGTGATTTAATCGCCAATAATTTAATCTGAATTATCTAAGTCTAAGCTGGACCTGTCTATTGAGTCTTGATTGCTACTCTAGGCAATGGTCTCCTGTGTTTCTTTAATGTAGTCCTATGGTAAGTACATCACTTAAACTTCTTCGGACTTCTTTTACACATAAATTTTAGGGGAGCCCTGCTCCAGCCGAACGTATTAGTGAGAGTTAAAGCTAACTGCTCAAAACGCACGAAGATGGCATAAGTAGCGTGTTGAAAGTGTAGTAACTTTTTACTGAGAGTGGTCGAGAGGAGGGCAAGTTTGCACATCAAGCGTTGGAGAACAGTTTCTGCGATTGAAGAACGACCGTTGAGTTTGAAAGTAAACATAGTATTAATTCCTACATATGTACCCGGCCGTTAAGGAACTAAAATTTGCCTAATTGAGGCTCAACGCCAAGCAAGCAGCACCACAACAACAAGTGCAACAATTTTGCCATTATTCACCTTTCAGTGTTACATCCCTATTATATTATCCTCCATAAATCCACAGCAAGCTTAGAGTGTGAACGTAATTTCCTGCTAGTCCAGTATAAAGTGTTTGTAGATGAAATATCAGTAACTCCTTCTCGTCAGGAAAAAGCGATGTCTATCTGTGTCTTAGACCCTGAGATGCCTACAACTCCAGCCGAAAAGAATGTCTTGAAACAACCGAATGCAGGTTTAGATGAATTGTCGCTATTCACTGCCCCGCTGACTCCTCAGTCACCGCCCTCTGTAGAGAGCTTGCCTTCTGCAGAGAGTTCGCCTGCAGCGGAGAGTTCGCCATCGGTAGAGAGCAGGGAAGATCAGCCGCAGCGAGGGTCGTCATGGAATAGGGGGTATAATCAAAACCGGCGCCGATACAATAATAATCGGCCTAAACCACGAAAGTTTGGTCCCCGGAATACCGAGATGAGACCATATCACTCGCCTAACCACGTGTCTCCGCCACATGATAGACCCATGACGAAGAATGATATATATTTTGCACTAGACTGCGAGGTAAGACTATTTTTCAGACTTCTTTGCTCCCCATGTCACATCTCTTATCAGTCACTTAAATCTCACTCTCATGTGTTTGTGTTTTTTGCAATACCAAATAGATGGTCGGCGTAGGACCCGAAGGACTCGAGTCTGCTGTGGCCCGTGTCACTCTTTGCAATTGGGCTGAGGAAGTTATTCTGGACACTTTTGTGAAGGTACCAGTGGAAGTGACAGACTACCGAACATTTGTATCGGGAATTGAAGCAAAAGATTTGGAAGGTGACAAGGCTTTACCTCTAAATGAGGTGCGAGATCTCGTACAGAAAACTCTTCATGGCAAAATTCTGATTGGTCATGCCTTGGAGAATGATCTCGCGGCACTGCAGATTACTCATCCATGGCATGACACACGAGACTCGGCTAACTATCCTCCTTTCATGCAAGAGGTTCCAGATCTTGGAGACTCAAGTAAATCAAATCTGCGCCCACGCAAGCTGAAGGAGTTGGTGAAAGATAAGCTTGGGCAAGACATTCAGGATTTGGGAAAGTCCCACGATCCTATTGAGGATGCTCTGTCTGCTCTCCGTTTGTACAAGACGGAAAGACTTCAATGGGAACAGTATGTTGTTCAAAAAGTTGCAGCCGCCAAGGTTCAACAATCGGGACCATATGTGAGAGATGCCATGACTTCCAGCCCTTTGCCGTACAATCATCAAGGCTCTCCAAATAATATGAATGTCAACATGAACATGGGAATGCATTCACCACAAAATCATCGTTACCAATCGGGAAACTTTCAGCAAAGAAACCGGTCATATTCAGCAAACCATCACCGTCAAGGCCGAGGCTATGGTGGTGATCCGGGATATGGGAACGGCTACACTAATCAATGGGTCAGACACCGATCATTCTAGACTGATCATTCTAAATTTCCCCGAACAGTGCATTATATATAAGAGAAAGAGATTACACGATAAAAATAATTGCGTTTGAAAGCTGATTAGATAGTTTCTTCATTGATCTCTACCATACTCATTTATCAAAGCTTTTCCTGCGGAAAACCGGCGTCGCGCCTTGGTCCTCTTGTAGTCTGTCACGCAAAGGAAAGAGAGATGCAAAGGCAAAATGCAGGCTACGTTAGCGGTATGCAAAGAAGTCTCTAGTAATCAGGTACAAACTACTCTATGTTGGACTCACGCATGCAAACCTTCTCAAGCGAGAGCAGAGAGAGCTCCGCATGCATCGCCAATAAACCCAGTGAAACATTCGCAAACACCCTTTTGACGATTACACTTCCCGCGACGGCCACACTCGTAAGATTGGTGACTGCCACTAATAGAGATCTCAACTGTGGAGAGCGTCGTATCTGAGAAAGAGCGCAGATTGGCAAGACCCGAGATGAGTGGAGTACATCCTTCATCACATCGATTCGTTAGGATTTCAAGTTTGTGTTGCTTTCCTTGGACACCATGGCCGACAAACGCGACATCAATTACCACCCCAGCAAGGTTGTTAGATGAGTCTACCGTCACCGTAACATCGTCAATCACCTTGTTGGGGAGTTTCTCCAGGGCGACTTCAATATACTCGGCAAGTCTGGCATCATCCGTATCCCACATGATTGGTTGGGTAACAAAGGTTTCATTGAGCTTCGAGGTAAATTTCATTGCGAATGTTTGTCCATCAAAGTTGAGATTGTCAAGATCGGCATCGTAAAGAGTCACAGTTTGCGTTTGTCCAACTTCATTGCCATATCCGTCGAGACCAGGTGTGATTCCATCGAGGCCCAATGTCGCATCTTCGTCGAATCCAGGGATAACATCCATGACATCGTTTCCATATGGGCACATACGCTCCTCACAACTAAGGCCAGTCCAACCAGCGTCACAAACACATAAACGAGCACGGTCCGAGTCCCAAGAATACTCCTGAGCAAAAGTCTTGCCTCCAGCACCAAGACCGGACAGAGCCAGAGAAGACCCATCGTAGTATTCATTGTAAACGATACCGAATTGCAAGTCCCTCATGTACTCACACGTCCCATGACCAGAGCAATGGTTTGGACAAGACTGGCGAGCACAAGCTTTTCCTTCATATCCTTCGAAGCAATCACACTCTCCTTTCTCACGGTCACAATGACCTTTGTTGGAACATTCAGCATATTTGTGTCTATTTCCACCTCTCGAGGGTGCATCAGCCCATGCTAATTCGTGAGGACAAAAGCGTTCAGAACAGTCTCCTCCAGCATCACCACCAGTTCCCCATCCAGGATAGCAAGTGCACTGTGTGGAATGGGTGGAGAAGGAAAGGTGAGAGATTGAAAAGAGAGAAAGGAGAGGAGACTTTTGTTCGAGAATTTCAAGACACTTACAACTTCATCAACACCACAAGTTCCGTGTCCGGAACACTGGTTAGGACAAGCCGCTTGGGCTCCAAGAAGCAACGAAAGCGATAAGATCAATTTCATTTAGCGTTTGCAATGTTTGAGAGAATGCGAGCCAACGAAAGAGTTGCTTGAGTTGTTCTTCTCCTCTCAAAGGAGAGATTTTGCTAGAGTGGTCAGATTTTAAAATCTTTGCCGCCCCGATCGGTTAACTCCCCCCCCCCAGGGACTTGTCCATTCTCTCTTTTTTGCTTGAATGAGCTAGTCAGCACAGCAATCACACACGAATCTTATTCTACCTCCTCAACATGCTCAGTAAAAATGTTTTCCCTTGCGCTTACCCCGTTGATACGCACTCGAAAATGGCGGAGGAGGAAGGGCTTCACTGTGTGTAACTGTGTATGTGTAGTATGGTTACAAGTGAATGAGAGAATCATGTGTTTTCATAAAGAATATATTTCACATCATACAAGAACATACTCACCTTCTCCACGCATCGAAACACACATCAAATCGGCAATTTCGTCTCTTGATAGATCTCCTCTTCCCATTAAGTAAGCTATTTTGCAAGCAGTGGCTTCCAGAGTCATATCGTTGGTTGAAACAACTCCAGCACGCTCCAATGCTCTCCCTGTGGCATAGTGACCCATCATCACAGATCCTTTATGGCACTGAGTCGAGGCCACAACCAAAATCCCGAGCTCTGTGGCTTCCTTGAGGCATTGAATGAACTCCTCTTTCACCATCGGCGCGTTGCCTGTACCATACAGCTGCAAGACCAAGGCTCGTAATGTTCCAGATTCGGCTCCAGCTCTTATCAAGTGATTCAATATTTTGTCATCGAATCCTGGAACTAAACGAATTGTGAGGAGTCGAGTATCCATACGTGTATGGACACGCAATACTCCTCTTGCTGGTGGCAAAATCAAATGCTCATTTTCCTTTATTGATATTCCAGTGGTTGCCAACGGAAGCAAATTAGGAGAATCAAATGCATGTAGCTCACCGGTATTTACTAGTGGTGCGTAGGCAATGAAAGAAACAAGTTCAGATAGGCCGCGAATTGAGGAAATAAATGAAGACAGTCAAAAGTCAAAGCATACCTTTTGTAGATCGACATGCACGGATTAACTTCCCATGAAAGAAGATTGTTACCTCGCTTATAGGAACTTCTCGGGCTGCAAAGATCAAGGCCATTATCAGGTTCTGACGTGCATCAGTATGAGGTTCGGCTAGCGGTATTTGTGATCCAGTGAAGATGACGGGTTTCATGAGATTCTCCAACATGAAACTAAGAGCAGTCGCTGTATACGCCATCGTATCAGTTCCCATCAACACGACAAATCCATCGAAATGCAGATAGTTTGCTTTAATATCCTTTGCAAGCACTGCCCAGTCAGGAGGGCCCATATCACTAGAATCTAGCAGTGGCTTATATTCATGAACTACAACATCTGGCATTTTATCATTTGAAAGTTCCAGCATGGACTTCATAAAATCTGTAAGTGCACCTTGGACTGGTGCCAAAGCTCCTCCTCTCTCTGGATCTGGAGCCATTGTCAGCGTACCACCAGTGCATAGAACTAATACTCTTTTCCTTTTCATGCCATCACCATCATGTAACTTTACTTGAGGAATAAAAAAATCGGACTCTGGAGGTGTTACGAGCTCCGTAATGTTATCATCATCTTTCGGAATGAGATGATCAAATTCATTCTCCCCGACGACATCATCATCAATTTTGGGTGGAATGATGGAATCATAGTGAAATAGTAACCCAGCCGGTGTTTGTTGAGGTTCACCAGCACTCGGACATTTGCTGTTTTCAAGTTTAATCCTCGTTACAGATTTTGATTTGTTTTCGCTTTTCCCAATAATATCTTTGCTGTCACCACTGTAGTTAGTTGTACTTCCACCTGATAATTCTCGCTTGGCGGCGTAGGAGGTAGATGAGAGTACAGCGGATAATGCACGCCGACTGCAAGTCAAAGAGTAACGGCAGAGAACACGAGACATCAGCATCTTGATGATGATAGGGGCAGGTGTATGTTCTCGTGTAGTTTTATGTACTAGTTCCTACGTGCATGAAATCACAAGGTTAAACCACCCCAACAACTCGCAGCAAGTGGGTCAACAGAGAGTTCACACAGACAAAGATACAATTAGATTTTAGAACCCCATATTCTCGAGGATACCGCGTCCGGTGACTTGTTCTTCCACACACATAAAAGCAACTGCCAACATAGCCAGACGTCCGTTTGCCAATTCACCTTCAACCATTTCGGAGAATGCCTCTGCATTATCAACGGGCTTCAAGCGTAGTGGATCCCAGCCAAGGTCACCAGGGTAATAATACTCACGAATTGCAAAGAGAGATTGACTTCCAGGCTCAACCCATCCCTTAGTGGCACGGTATGCCTCGGCAAAGTTGATGCCTAGGAATAGTGGCATAAGAAGTCCAGTGGGAAGTTCAGCTAGCTGCGAGTTCGCAATAGTATGATGAACATCAGTGCCGTAAAAAATCGTTGGAGTAGACTCGCCAATAATGTATCCCAAGAATGCCATCATTGCAACGCGTCCATGCATGACCTCTGCCTCTCTAATACGCTTGACCTCACTGATAGACTTGTTTTTGGTGAATCCAAGAGGGTCCATAAATGTGTAGGGAGCCCCAGGAAGCCCGTAGCATGGCTTGGCTGGATTAGGTCTCCAATAGTTCAAATCTTCGCCGATAGAAGAGCGGAGGGCAGTGGAAGATGGTTCAATTGGAGCAGGGGCAAATGCCGCGGCATAGCTGGCCATCGTGAAGAGAGTAAGTTTCATCATATTTTATCGTCAAGAAGTTTGTGTGCTCCTCAAGAATGCCAACTTCTTACAAACCAGGCCACCACTGCATGAGTCAGCCTTGTGCGTCAGCCTTCGTGGCCCGCCGTGAGTGATCGGGCCTCACATTTCATAGGTTTGGAATCGGAATGATAAGCTTACTTGATGTGCGTACAACAAAAAAGAAAAGAGTCAGATAAATGAGAAGCGGAGCAGAAGATCTTTTGATTGGGACTCCGTTTCTATTGGCGATTGGCTCTTTGTACCTCTAGAGAGACGTACGACTTTACCTCTACTTATGTCCTACCTACCCCGATAGCTGACCACAACCTACCTCTCTCAGAGAGGTATGGAGGAGAGATTACTCTACTAAATGTTCATGTTTATTCATTATTATCTATCCCACACCTATCTTATATATACGTTTTATCATCAGATACTATCATCAAGCGATGGCATCCTCACGACGAATGTTGTACCTGCCAGGACTACGAAAGTATTGTTCGTGAATGGTACGGAGATTGGTGAATCGCCTGTGCCTTAGCTCATCGTATGGGTTGCGATTATTTCCTTGTATCCAAGTAGAATAGTTCCTAGGCGAGAATGCAAGATTGAGAGTCTCTTCGCGAGAAAGAATACCGCCTCCTTCAGCTTCACGACGAAGAAATGTACGACTTTCTGCCGAGGCGATGTAATCTTTGGCATTCTTTTTCATGATGCGAAACTCTTCAATGCACGCAGTGTAACACTCTTTGAGCTGATCACTACTCATTACAGTACCATATCCAGAGGAAAACGAAGACTTCTTCTTCTGCCAAACTACTATGGCCTGCGATTGCAAGAAATATGATAATGGTTAGGTCAGAGGGGAAAGCAGCGAAAGAACGATTTCAAGTCGTACATACATGAACAAACTTACTAGCTTGCGATAGCGAGCAATCTTCCTTTGAGCATTTTCATCATCATTTTCATGCGTACGCGCAACCGACAGCGAAAAAATAGTTTCCAAAGCTTTTTCAACTCCATTCAAAGCACGACACAACGCTCTATTGGGCTTGTTTTCTTCGACTAGCTGGAAGAAAGTTGCATCTGCACGGCTGCTTTGGAGCAGTTTCTCTTGAGTCAAGTCATTGACACAGTATTCATGCATGGCCTTTCTGAATCTGTTGTTGCTGTTGGCAATAAATGCGTAGGAGAAGAAGTTCTTTTCTTGCAGGATGTTGAACTTTTGCTTGATTGTCTCTGCGCGGTTGCTGACTGCACTCTTACTCGCGCTGGACGGGGCGCTCAACAAAAAACGCATCGTTTCCTGTGTAAAGAAGCATGTGAAAGACAAACAATTTTCGGACTCATTGTTCCATGTACAGGCCAGAGCTAAATCTTTCAACGGACAGTCCTTCAGTGCATTCTCCACTGATGCGTGTATAGCACGAATCTTTGTCAGACGTTTTTGAATCCTCTCCTGACGATTCTCGTCATACTTTTGCATCTGCTCCTCCAACTTTCTCTTTTGGTACTCATCAGCTGCTTTCTCTGCTGCATCGTGAATCTCGCAATACATTGCCGCCTTTTCCTCATAATGAGTGGGGCAGTGGCTGCTATTCTCAGTGAGTGTTTTCTCAATGAATTTTGCTAATACACCCTCCTTTTCCTCTTGTTCTGTGTAAGAATTTTGAATTTGCTGTAGCTCTAGTGCTCCAACGAGCGGTCCATGCCATTCACCTTGATCATTTTGATAAGGGTCTGTAATGGTCCTCCAACTAGTGAAGGCAACGTGAGTAGGATTATCATTATCATTTTCTCCTCCTCCTCCTCCTCCTCCTGATTCAATCTGATTGGCAAAATGATTGTAGGGAATCTTTGTAGTAGTGAATTTGATACAACTGTCACACAATGCCATTCCACTAGCACGATGATGAGTTCCAGAAAGAGACATTGAATTGCCAGTGTTCAAATTTCGTCCGTAGCACTTTTCACCACGCTCACATGATTTTGCATTCAACAACCTGAGCAAGCGTTGTGTCGATGGCAAATGGATGCTCCTGTTGGCAATGTGTGTCATAATTTCTGACATTGTCTTGCGATATCCAACATCCTTCTTTTTCATGTTGCTAAATACCGCCGATTGAATAACAATTTCGGGAGTGATGATGTTCAATATCACCTTACTAGAAAAGGCAAGATTGTACAAATCGCGTGGAGAATCCAAACATGCCATGATGCGCTCAATACACAATGCCGGGAGAGAGTCCAATGCAATGGTATAACCTGAGAATGCATCGGCATATTCGGCCTCCTCCTCATCCTTGAGTTTTTTGGCATAGTTGGCATCACGCTCGGCGCGATATGCTATGCCCTCTTCTTCGTGATCGTTGAGCAGCTCTTCGAGATCGAAGTCGATGTCATCAGAAAAGGCAGCGCGTTGGCGTTTGCGGAGGGTGCGGGATGTCATGGTGATGATGATGAATGATTGATTATTTGTTGTTTGCGACGATAGACCAAGACTATGGTATTGGAACTGCTGGCGAAGAAAAGTTACGTGACTGGTTGGATAATTGCTTGAATACTGAATCCGAGGAGATTCGATGTTTGGCCGTCGTTGATGAACGAGAATGAAGCGGAAAGAATAATTTCGAAAGCAAAGCAAAGCAAAGCTCTTCAGCGTCCGTTGCTGTGGCTCGGTAGTTGTTATCTTGGCAGAAGAGCGTTGTTGATGGTAACCAAGAGTTTTGCTTTGTGATGAACAGCGAGACGTTGACTACTGACTACCAATTACCTTGCTTTTTTGGTTGCATCTCGATCGCAGGTGTCATCCGCGACATTTTTGGCCAAAAATTTTGGTGAGGAGAGGAGTGAAGGAAGGGTTCTTTCTGTTTCTAAAACCCGTACTTGACCCTTTTACAGGGCATCCGTCCGACCTCCGCCCACATACCCACCATCACTTCAGAAAAGACCATGGCGATGCATCTAGTAGGTGCCGCCCAGCGGCGACTACCGCACCATCTCCGGCAAGCCACTGCATCGCCATCATGCTCTTCTTCGTCGTCTGCATCATCGAGAATTATTCAATCGGCGATAGGAGCTCAACACATCATCTCGGGCATAACAACTCATCATCGCGTCATGTCCACCGCTCCTGATACTGCCGACGATGAAGCCCCTCAACAACAACAGCAACAACAACTTGACAAAAAGCTACTAGCCACCATTTACAATCATAACCGCAAGTGGTACAAAAAAGCTGTATCCTCACTTCGAAAACAATACTATCAAGAAATTCAACAACAACGTGAACGAGAATCACGTCTTAGGGCACTCGAGGAAGAAAAAATTAAACGCGCGGCGTTGGAACGACGTCGGCTTAAGGCTATGCGTGTAGCGGCCAATGCACAGAAACAGATTGAAAAGCGAGAGGCTAGGAGGGTGGAATGGGAGAAGGAATTGGAAATTACACAGAGGGAACGTGATGCCAAGAAGGCGCTGTACCGGAGGGCGAAGCAAAAGATTGTTGATGAATTGGAATCCGAGGCACACTTGTGGTTAACCACGCCAGACGAGGTTGAGAAGGCATTGGGGAATCCTACCGCATCACAAATATTATGGACAAGACCGGGGGGGATGATTGGTGCACCGTCTGGTCCAGATACAGGCTTCGGTGATGATGGAGACTTTTGGAGGTATGAGTGTCATACTTGGGATGCTAGACCGACATACAAAACTCCTAAGGAAGCTATGTTGGAAGAATTGGAAAATATGGCCTACTTACAAACGAATAATAGTCCATACTATTGGACCAAGGAGCGTGTAGAAGCTGAGGAAAGGAAGGAGCAACGTGCTAGATTGAGGGCTATTGTTAGGGAAGAGGGAAGGAGAGCCTTGTTGGAGAAGCAACGTCAAATGATGAGAGATGTTTATGGCGGAGAGGCAGCAGCAAAGTATGATCCACAAAAGGGTGGAAAGCTACCCCCTACGACTATGCCTGCGCCCAAGTTGGATTACTTGGCTGATTATGAAGCACAAGAGAGAGCGGGTGCTGAAATATTGAGAAAAGATCCAACAAAGTTCTTCATCTTCGAGAGTGATTTGCCCAACGTCAAGAATCGTTTGCAGGGTAGTGGGGATGAGTCAGAGTCGGGCTCTAGTGACGATGCAGCTTCCAGTGGTGCGTCACTAGGTCGTCCCGTTGCACTGAAAAATCCATTCTTCAATTACCAACCAACTGCGTTCCCCTTGCGTATGGGTCGTGATCTTCCTGCGGATACTCGTACTGAGAAGGAGAAGAAGCGTGATGAAAGACAAGAGAGATTAAAAGCAGCTGCAGAAGAAGCTGCTCTTGCAGCGTCAAAGGGCATGTCCTACGAAGTTGCCATGGCCGCAGAGGAGGATCTGGAGGATGGCTCTGAAGATGTAGACTATGATTTGGCAGAGGATGACGCTGAGAAGGAGATGTGGGAAAGTCAAATGGAAGAATGGAAGGATAGAGACAGGAGAGTATTCGATATGACTCCACCTAGTCAACGTGTGACAAGTGAAGAAGTTGATTGGATTATTGAACAATTGCAGACGAAGGTCAAGGGAATGCAAGAACGTTTGGAGTTTGAGGAAAAGATTCGTCAGAAGGAATTAGAGTCAAGTGAGCACAAGGTTGCCACTTCCATTGAAAGCATGGATGATGTTGATAGATACGTTATGCAGGATCTGGGGTACGATATGGAGGCGCTCGAGCAATTGGTGCAAGAATTGACACCAGAACAAGCTGCGGCTTTGGAAGAACTTGATTTTACAGGTAGAGCGGACATCACCGCCGAAGTGATGGCGGCTGAAATTAATTCAGTCGCAGGACTGACAGAGGTGCAGGTCCAGACGCTTGTTGGATTTGAGATGTCGTTACTCAACAATGATGCATTAAAGAGCATCACAAAGATGGATTAGCTTAACTTAAGTTCGAAGTTCGAAATGCAACTTGCCTTGGCTATGCCAAGTCTTCTGTTTGCAATATCAAAGTAGACATCATGATCCATCATTGCATTCGATCCCAGCACCGCTCCTCTAGGTTCAGTGACGTACATTCTACTGATGAAGCCTCGCTTACCGTGCCATGGTTCTAGAGATACTCGTGTGTTATTAGCAACATCTTCCATATACTTAAACGGCTCCACTTCCCAGTGTACGCCGCCATCTAGCTCGAAGGTAATTGAAGGCAGCTTACTAAACTGCTCATAAGTGTACAGTTGAAGGCTATTGCTGTAACTTCTACCGGTGATACTCTGCCAAGCTTTAAGAAATGGCTTGGCAATTTTCTGCGGAAGAAATGTATCTGTAGTGCCACTATCGACTATTGTTCCTTTGTAGTCATTCATGAATTTCATGAATATCTGAGGAAGCATGTGAGAACCTACGTAAATCGCTTTCACATTCACTGTGTAATACCAAGTATTATTCTTTGCAAATGGAGTAAATTGCATTGGTGATAAGTGATTCTTGACAGCTGCACCACCAACTGCCAAATAACCTCCTGCTTTATTGAAGCACAATGAAAATGATTCGTGAGGAATCACACCTTCTTCATTGAATGTCTTGAACAATGTTTGTGTGTACATCGACAAGCCCATGATACCATCTGCGTATTGCTTTTTAAACAGTCCTTCTTCTGAGACTTGACAACCGAAGACGAAAGATGCAGCATGTGATTGATGATCTTTTACGCTAGCCATATTGTCATCTGTACCCAACCATACCTTATCTTTAACTTCAAATGCTCTCCATGATGAGCCTTCAGTGTAACTTTGCTCAATTTCGCACTGGTTGTTGTAGCATGAATTTGGCAATTCCTTACTCCCTCGAAGTCCTCCAAGGCGTTCATTTTCAAGCATTTCTTCAGTATTTGATTTTGATAGTAAACATGACGAACATGGAACTACTTCATGTGACGAGCTTTTGTTCAAAGAAAATTGTTCCGATGCGTGTATGCCACAATCAGGACAATGAGGTCGGCAAGGGAAAGCTGTAATCCTCGATCCAGTATCGACAATCAATGTTTGCCTTTGTGGAGGGCTACCGATGTATAAATATGCATGGTGTGTGCCGCTGTGAGCATGCAATGGATAAATAAATGATGTTGTAGGTAGTATCACATCATCTGCAGCCTTTAATGATCTTGCGCCTTCTCTTTGCCGACGTTGCTCTTCGATAACAGTTGTCGAAACTAATACCCCAGGCGGTGACGGCAACGATCCACTACTATTGTTCGGATGTGGAAGAGACAGCTGCATAACCAGCAACCAGGTTGATACAGACCATAATAGAGCGAATATGAAGATGACCCGAGATGTGAGCAGCCACCGACGTAATGTTGTTGCCAGCGACATGGTCCATACCATCGCCAACGGCCAAGTAATTGCAGCTAACTACAGGCAATGCAACATTACCAAGAGGTTGCAACATGCAACATGCAACATGCAAAGCATAACAGCAACATGCAACAACCTGCAACCCATCAGCGAGACGGGGAAAGGGGAAATGAAGAAGAGAAAATGAAGCCTCTTTGTTGTGACAGAGAATGACTGAAAATGAAGGTTAGTAAGCTTTCTACTATTCATAACTACAAATCATCTTTCAAGATTTCATGAAGCTTCTTTTTGATTGCATTGTTCCACTTCTTATGTCCACTTAAGTTGGGATGGACTGGATCCGCCATCAAATCAACCTTCAAATACTTGGCATCGTCACGCTCCTCAACANTTTCTACTATTCATAACTACAAATCATCTTTCAAGATTTCATGAAGCTTCTTTTTGATTGCATTGTTCCACTTCTTATGTCCACTTAAGTTGGGATGGACTGGATCCGCCATCAAATCAACCTTCAAATACTTGGCATCGTCACGCTCCTCAACAAACACCTCATCGGCATTAAAGAACTTGATCCCTTTGTGCTTTGAGGCGAATTTACTCAGTTCCTCATTGATGGATACAATTGATGGCCAAAGATCAACATGCATGCGTTTGGGACTCATGTTATTGTCCATCAAGTTCAACTCATTTTTCCTCAGTGCGAGGTCCTTATGATTTTTGCCAACATGTTCCAACAATCCATCCACATTTCTCTTCACTGGGAGGATAGAGTTGATCACAATCTTTGCATTTGGTCGAGTTGTTTGAATCTCTTCCACAACTCGGAGAATACCGAGTAAGACCACCTCCTCAGAACAGCCTTTCATTGATAAATCATTGATACCCACATGAATCCACCACACCTTTGGCTCTAGCCCAAACGGATTCTCTCCATTCATCAAACGCCAAAGAAGATTGGGAGCAGTATCCCCAGCAATGCCCATGGCAATACCGTTAAATTCCCCTCCCTTCTCTTTGGTAAATGTTTTATCAAACACCTCTTTGATTGAAACATAGGCAGGTACATCTTCCCCGTGTGCAGTCCCCTGACGTTGCTCAGTAATCGAATCACCTATGAATACCACATCCAAACCAGTCTTTTCTAATTTTCTCCTCCGTGTGTCACCACCACCGGCACCTCCATCTTCACCGGCACTAACTACTGGATTGGGATCGAAATCGAATCCAAACGCATCATCACCTTGAAAATTATAATAATCATCATCACCAAACCTCGCACCCTGTGCATAAATCCAATCATCCTCGTCACGGTCAAGCCACCCATCATCCAAACCGGGCATATATCCATCAAAATCAGCCCAGTCCTTGGTACTAGACACATCAATTAATGTCATAACCGCTTCTGTAGCCACCTTCATATTTTCCTTGTGTTGGTTACTCCATTTCTTCGAGGAGCGTTTACTCATGGGTACCAGCGGGTCCTCACATTGGCATTTATTGTCATCACCAATAAGACACCAGTGATCAATCGATCCAAGAGTTAGATCATACTTGCTATTAATATCCGAATAATCGTGATCAATGTGCGCATTTTTGAAGGCGGTCTTCCAGCCGTTTTTACTGTTACTGCCCCGACGGGATGCACGTGTGGATGGAAAGTCGTGGATTGCAATGCCTACACAAACTGCTAGGACGGCACCGAGACATAATTCGGTACGATAAATTATGATGAAAGAGAGAATTGTGGCACCATACCACATACAGGTCTTTTGAGGTTTGGGCTTTGGGTAGTAAGAGGGAAAATCTTCATCATTTATGCCGTCGTCATCCATCTCAAGCGAGGAGACATGTTTACTAGGGACGAGATCTTCCACAGAGCCGCCAGCGTCATTATCGCCGTATTCTTGATCAACTGCACTCCATTTAGACATGGTATCTGAAGCGCTAGGGGCTGCAAAGGCGTAGCGTAGGAGAGTTAGGCAGCGGCAGCGGCGGCTTATTTTTGCCTCGGAGCTGCAAGGCGTAGCGTGGGTGACGGCAGGGGGCGGGCAGGGCGGCTTTTATTAATTTGCTCTTCTTTTTGCTGCTGTTGTTTTAGGAGTATTTGTTGTCATTTTTCTCTCCTCTTCTCGCTCCCCGTGTCTTTTCCGCGAGCAACAACTAATCACTCCGCACTCCTCCACTTCTTCCTAACTAAATGCATGTTCAGAAGCCGCAACACGCTTGTCAAATGCATGCTTTGAAGTTGCCAACACTTACTTATCTGTTACCATAGTCAAAAGCAAAGTCAACACGCCACCGAGATCATCACCAATGTCATATGATCGTAAACCTTCCAACACTACGCCTTCGGCACTAAGCGCACGGCGCCTCTCAACTACGCGCCTACGTTCCAACTCGCACGGTCCACTTGCCCAAGATCTTTCGGAGGAGCTCACTGAAGCTGAAGTGAATTCCATCGCTCCTCCGGCACCGATATACAAGATTGTCTTGACAGGCGGGCCATGTGGTGGGAAGACGACCTCATTGGCTAGATTGGCACCATATCTAAGAGAGAGAGGGTTTGAAGTTATTACATGTCCAGAGGCATTCTCATTACTGGTATCTAATGGTATGCCATTCGATTATCTTGGTGCTGTCAAGGGCATGGATATTGTTGTACAAGACACTGTCATGGATATGCAAATTGGCATGGAAGATAGCTTTGAACGTGTATTGCGAGCGAGGGGTAAACCTGCCGTACTTTTGTGTGACAGAGGACTAATGGATGGAAGTGCCTACATGAAAGAAGAGGATTGGAACAAATTGATGCGTAAGCGTGAGATAAACTGTGTTTCTGAGCTACGTGAAGGGAGATACAATGCCGTATTCCATTTAGTTACTGCCGCGGAGGGGGCGGAAGAGTACTACACATTGGAAAATAATGCAGTGCGAACAGAACCACCGGAGTTGGCCAAGAGCTTGGATCATATGACAAGAAATGCTTGGGTTGGACATCCATCCCTAAAGATCTTTGATAATTCTACCGACTTTGAGACAAAGCTACAACGAGTGGTGGAAGAAACGGCAAGGCTTGTGGGTCTGCCAACACATTTGCCTAGGGTAACCACAAAATTCTTGTTGAAGAAGGAGCCACATCTTTCTGCATTTCCTAAGGAGGTTGCGTATCAAATCTTCAACGTGGAGAAGGTCTATCTATATGAAGAAAATGAGAATGAGAATATTAGTCAAGAGAACGTGTTGAAGGAGTACAGTTTTATTCGTAAACGAACATCACTTGACAAGAGTGGTAATGAGTCTGGTTCTGTGTATGGTTGGACAGTAGTACAAAAAACGAGGGACGGTCAAACGATTGAGAAGAAACGCATCATCACCAAAAGAGAATATACATCCCTATTCAACAACCGTGATAAGTCGAGGTATATTGTTCGGCAGAAGCGTATTTCATTCTTGTGGAATCTCCAATCCTTCAATGTTCATGTGTTCAAAGAACCTTCGGATGATATTTGCATTTTGCATGCGCAAGTCCAGTCGTCGCCAGATAACAATGATAAGGTGGATATGCCTTCATTCCTAGACGTTGATCGATTGATTACTGATTCAGTGGAGGACGAAGCTTACGGTGCACACCAAATTAGTTTAATCAAGTAAAAGTACTCCTACCTAGATGTTGCTTGTCACAAAGAAAATAACATGCAGATACTGACTGTCACATACCTCGCGAAGCTAGCCGTTGCACGTTGCACAAACAACAAACAACACAAAACAAATAAAATGGTTTAGAATATTATAATTACTTCTAGTAAGCTACTATAGCCGTTGCACAAACAACACAAAACAACCATGAACTAGAACTCCAAAGCAGTACTTTTCAGAATATAATTAGTAAATGGCAGTACCAATTCCAAACGAGGCATCATTACTCACTGCCGGTATGGACTCACCAAAGAGTGATGACTCACCACCATCATCAAGTTATGGCGGCGCTGAAAGGAATGACACCGAAACACATTTTAGCATAGATGATGAGGATAATGAGGATGAATCTGTCATTAACATTCTAGCCAATGTCGATGAAGCTGGTGCTATTAGTGAGCACATGGTTACCAGATCTGAAGATAATTGGGTTAAAACTGCTGCTGGACTAGCTGGAAACATTTTGGAGTGGTACGATTTTGCAGTCTTTGGCTACTTCTCTGATATACTTTCGGACGTCTTCTTTCCGCCGGGCCAACANTGGAGTGGTACGATTTTGCAGTCTTTGGCTACTTCTCTGATATACTTTCGGACGTCTTCTTTCCGCCGGGCCAACAAGGACACGCAGCGTTAGTCGAGACTTTTGCTGTTTTCGGTGGAGCATTCCTTATGCGTCCGATAGGCGGTATGATGATGGGATACATCGGAGATAAATATGGTTCTAGGAGAGCATTGACTATATCAATTTTTCTAAGTTAGGCTAGATGAGTATATAATCATATTGCGTTATATATGATAGTGTAGATACTTATGAATAACCCCCCATTGATCCTCCTCTCCCTACCTCTTGTTGTTGTTATCGTCTTTCTTGTCAGCGTCACTCATTGACATAGCAATTTTCTTACTCTCCCTTTTGATCTTTCCATTCACTTGCTTCTCTGTATACTGACCACTATGATTGCTTAGAAACTCCTTAACAATCTTCGTACGATCAAATTTTTTATCACCATTTTTATCCCACTTGAAGTTCTCCTCTTTCCTCATCAAATCATGCAAATCATCCACCTCAGTCTTTGTGAATAAGGCATCCCCCTTGCGCTTCTCAGCTCGCTTAGTCTTTTCATATATCACGATGATCCTATCGTTCTTAGGATGTGCGGCGTTCACATGTAATTTGACCCCGGATGAACTTTCCTTCCGCAAAACTTTCATTGTGTATTGTTTATATTTTATCAATTGTCCCATTATTTGTGCAAGTTCATACTTCCGCCCGTCCTGTTTTTCTTCAGGCACAATGTCAAACAACGAGATGCGATTTTTACCATCTTGATACGTCTGATTCGTCCCGACCACCTCATCACCACTCATAGCATCATCCTTTTCTCCCACGGCAACAGCAACGCGATCGCCAATTTCCATCTGCTCAATATGGTTGGCCAAGTCAGCATTGGCAGACCTAAGGTTTTTCTTTTCGTCCAGTTTCTGGTATATATAAACGTCCCGTTCATTGTCATCCTTGCCGTCCACCTTCAACGCTAATTTCATTTTGAACGTATGCTTTGTTCCCGCAATATTCTGCCTGAGTTGATTTAGAACATTAGGAACAGAGTTTGCCATTTCTCTTTCATTCAACACAACATCAAACAACAAGATCAAATTGTTGTTACCATCTTGATAAGTCTGAGGATTCCTCCCGACCGCCTCAACATCACTCATAGCATCATCCTTTTCTCTCACGGCAACGCGATCACCAATTTTCATCGTCTCCTTGATATAGTTGAACAAGCCAGCATTGACAGACTTTCCACGTAACACTTTTTTCACAAAGTTAGACACAATCTGGTCACTTTCATCTTCGGAGTCCTCATCTGTTTTGCTGTAGGTGACATTACTATTAGCCAATGGCGCAGAGTATGAGGCACTAGCATGATCACCATGAGCCATAAATGGCGCAGAGTATGAGGCACTAGCGTGATCGCCATGAGCCATAAATGGCGCAGAGTATGAGGCACTAGCGTGATCGCCATGAGCCATAAATGGCGCAGAGTATGAGGCAGAGGCATTGGTGGAAGGAGCCGCACTGGTAGCAGGTACGGCAGTAGCCACAAATTGCTCAGAGTATGAGTTTCTAATAATACTCTGGACAGTGGGCAATTGCGGTAGAGGAGATTGGTTGTTGTCATCATTGTCAATTGATGCTGATGCACTGAAAAAATCAACGCTGCCGCCATGGGGGAGATCGGGGAGAGCCATAGGTGGTTCGTCGCCCTGATTGTCAATATCCTTGTCAGGATAAAAATTGGGGAGCTCGCCGCCGTCCTGATTGGTGATGTTGTCCTTATTGTTCTTCTTATTCTCCATGGTAATTGGTAATCCAGCAATGATAAATAGATATTTACAGATGAGGCAATGCAGCAGTTTCTTACGAAGATATGGCAATAAAGTACCACTATCAGCGGAGTCCCAACTGTCTCCGGACAGACGCAGGACAGACGTCAACAGATTTCTAGCGCCCTCCCTTCTCCCTTCACCTATACCTACCTACCTAAGAGGGGATGCTGGCGACTTTAGCGTTGACGATGCCCCCTTTCCCTCAAAATCAACCTCACTTAGTGCCACACACAGTGCTCCCACCTCACATACACGGGGTGTAGCCCCCTAAACCCCAAATCTAATGTAAGCCTCATTAAGATAAACTGTTTTTAGTTGGGGGAGTTTTGAGTTTTGGGTAGTTCTAAATCCCCATCATCCTCCCAAGTTACTTTGGGAGGAATTGGTACGCAGGGCCTCCCGCAGAAAAAACTCAAAACTCCACAAATCCTCCTCCACACGCAAAAACATGGGGGGTGGGTGAAGTCCCCCTAGAGGGGGCTAAGAATTTAGCGCGGGTGGAGGTAGCTAAGTCCACCACACTCCAAACTCCAAATTCATAATGCCTTCTCTGAACATCATTCAGAGTAGCAGACCACCCCCCATCTTAGTACCACCGTGTCACCGTATCCGCCCCGCCGGCCGGACATAAAAATCACTCGACAAATAACCAAGCGGCGGGCTAGATAACCGTCATTGGAAGCAACAAAATCATCTGAGCACAATGGCCGCGGCAATGACACCCGGTGGAATTCCCCACCCAAGGATGGTGGCAGAGCTTCATTGTATTAACTTATTATGTGGCGGTTGGAATGATCAAGGCTGTGAAGCATTGATTAATTTATTTGCTCAACGGTGGAATATTACAACTCGAGCTGCATTTGATGCATGGTACCATCATCTCATTGATATCCAAAGACAACCGAGATGGGTTCCGTCCAATACTTACCCTCAGCCACCTCCAATTCAGGTAACTAATCTACAGGATAAAATGAATAATGTACAAGCTGATGAAAATGAAATTCATCGCAGATATCATGATAATATACTTCGACTGTTGATTAAATTCCCACATGGTCACCCAAAAATACCAGAAGAATATGGGGATGGTTCCAACGATGAATTGTTGATTACTTTTCCTCCGTCCCGTGACAGTGATTTTACAAATTATTGTGTGGAATTCTTGAAATTGGAACCTTGTGTGAAGTATTGTTATCCAGTCATCGTTTACTTGTAAGTCGTCATTTGTGCTCTCATGAAGTTTGACTTATTGACAACACTTTTTACTTACTCACATTTGTCAACTGTCAATATAGCTCTGTTGCCTTATATCATACAAGAGCATCACATT
Source organism: Mediolabrus comicus (assembly GCA_036940125.1). Lineage (NCBI taxonomy): Eukaryota > Bacillariophyta > Thalassiosirophyceae > Thalassiosirales > Thalassiosiraceae > Mediolabrus > Mediolabrus comicus. Next base: position 23,078 of record JALLBI010000093.1, read on the forward strand.
GGCTCATTCGGGAACTCCCGATTGTCCACATGGGATCTACCTTCTATTATAGACTTGGTCGTTATGGAAAACTAATGCGGATCCCTATCGATCAACAGATAGTGATCCGTCGGCCACCCGCTGCTGATAATGTTGCTATGTTACGATCAAACTTTGATAACAATGCAACTGATCTTCAACAAAGAAATGAACTGATGGCATTACGACACCACAATGGGGCTAACATGCTTTCTGCTCCAACTGGACAACTACTAAATTCTACTGCATATAGGGCAACTCAATTCACCAAAGATAGATGTCCTGGTGTGCAAGAGTTGATAGCTCGTATCGGACAGGCAAGATTTGATGATTTAGATAACACCTGTAGACATCAACTTGGATGGATTGGTGGTCTCTCTGCTTTCTTGATGAAAAATGCAGGTAAAATTGTCATCCTTCCCGGTGATATGGTAAGTGACATCGGTATCGCGTTGGATCCTCATCATCTAAACAAACAATTCAACAAGGCTCATGGCGCAAATGTATTGAGAAATCTGTGGAGAGAAGTGCAGAACACATTTCGTCTTGTTGTAGATCCGGAATCAAGATTGAGGAAAAGAGCAAGGCGTTATCTACATGTTGCGGCAACTATCATCCGTCCATACCTTCTTTCTCTTGGCTACCAACAACAGGATGCTTCAAATTCTGGTCGCCATGCATATGCACATGTGAACATTGTACGGGGGACAACTTTTCATCATACTCACAGGGATAGGTTTGTTGTCAATCTTCCGAGTGACTCAAATAATCTGCTAAGTGATGATCATGAACATGGTGATTCCTTCACGACTCAGGTAATAGCTACCCATGATAGTAAAGAGGTACACGCAATTGGTATGGATGCATCTAATCTACCTGGAAGTTCTCAACTTGTGCGATGGAGTGTTCCTGTGGTTAGCATTGCAAGTTTCCACCATTCCAATGGACCGGCATCTAACCCCATACTTGGTAGTCTAGTCACAGATACAGAAGATTTCTATCGTGGCACACTGACTCCATTTCAATATAGATATGCCGCTCTAACAAGCAATGAAGAAGGTATGTAAACAGAGGCGAGTGTTGGACTCTTGTACTTTGTTTTCATAAATATATTATAGTTATTCATATATATATATATATATATATCGTGGAACTCCTTCCCGGCTACGCAAGTATTGGGCCTCTTGCGATAGTTTTCTTAACACTTGTGAGGTTGCTGCAGGGACTCTCAGTGGGTGGCCAACTGATGTCAAGTTTAGTCTTTACTCTGGAGCGTCACCCCAAGGCAAAGTGGGGTNCTCTCAGTGGGTGGCCAACTGATGTCAAGTTTAGTCTTTACTCTGGAGCGTCACCCCAAGGCAAAGTGGGGTTTATATGGAAGTTACGTAATGGCAGCAGCGGATGTTGGCACATTACTAGGCGGAACAGTGGCTATGATATTGAGAAGTTCATTGACAGAAGAACAGTTACGCACATGGGGGTGGAGAGTTCCGTTTCTAAGTGGAATATTAGTAAGTATTTCGGGCTTTTACTTGCGCTCACATGGTGAGGACGATGATCAAGCGCATGTTCATGGTGATGGTGCTACTGCTGGTCCTCAAAATCCAATAAGACTTGCATTCAGTCGGAGCAATATTCGATCACTATTGGCGTCTGCGTTGGTAACACTTCTGTGGTCAACTGGCTTCTACCTCATCTTTGTTTGGATGCCTGTCTATATGACAGACTTGATTGACACTCCAGTTCCAAATGCATTCGCTGTCAATTCTGCGTCTTTGGCTGTTAGTGTATGTCTCCTCTTTCCAGTAGCCGGCTGGCTGAGTGACAAGCTTGGGCGAAGAAGAGTCATGGGATGTGGTGGAATCCTCTTGGGCATTTTCTCCCCAATAGCTGTTGCAATCATAGGTACAGGTGTGACTGCAAGTGCATTAATAGCTCAGACATTACTTGGAATCTGTCTTTCTTTGTGGGGTGCGCCCATGATGGCTTGGTTGGCTGAAAGCTTTGAACCTTCAGCGCGACTCACAAGTGTCTCGATTGGATACAACATTGGGCAAGTTTTGGGCGGTGGACTCGCCCCGGCCGCGGCAACAGAACTAATTGACAAGTTCGGTCATGAAGTGCCTGGCTACTACATCTCTATCGTGGCTGTTTTGTCACTAATCGGCCTTTGTTGTGTTGCGCCGCGGCAGCCAGTGCATTTTTCAGTTGTACAGGGCGAAGATAACTTTAATTACGATGAAGGTGAAGCGGACGAAAATAGAGTCATATAATAAGATGCCATTACCATACTTAAAAGGTGCATCACCCCACCAAAACAACATCACTCATCATTAACGGGTAAACCTCCGGAACAAGCAGCGATCCTGCTCTCTGTAGCCAAGATAAAGCGCCTTCTCGTAACTTTTTGAGGGGTTATCTTTGCACTGCGAACCACTGTTTTGTTGAACAGCTCCCTCCGAGCACCCTCTGAGAACGTCCACACGTCATCTGCATCAATATTCATACTGTTCGAGCTAACGGAGCTATCGACACTATTGCCTAAGATACTATCATGTAATTTATAGTCGCGACTTCGTTGTTCGTTAGCTAACCGGATTGGAATTTTTGGTAGTGTGTTCTTCTCAAACACAGATTCGTTTGCCAAAGCAGCACTCAATAAAGACTGAACAATCAAGCTACGAAGTTCGCTTGGATTTCTCACGTTACGATGGGGCACTTGTTCTGTGAGGCCAACAACATGGTGAGTGGCCGATCTGATTGGGAAAGGCATCGTTCGAAAGTAACTCCGTAAGGTGTCACCCGGTAACGCTGCAAGCAAAGCTAAAGGACTGTATATGTTCACCGCCTCGACACTGTTCCACACGTCATCTTCTTTGTCTACCTGCCTTCCAGCGCAAAAAGTATCCGAAAACCATTTTGCGTCACATCTGTCTGGTAAATTTCCTCTTGATATAGAACCTGCTTGTGCTGAGGAGCATCTCCACAACTTTTCTAAAGACGATCTCTCACTATTGTATATTTTCCTCCCTACTTCACCCCCATGTGAGCCAAGTGCGTTGAAAAAGGTAATTGGGATACAGCATTCCATCGCAACGTGTCTCGAGAGGACGACCATAGGCACTGATAGGGCCTGCACTCTCCTGTAGAACTTTTTAGCTGAATCTAAATCAAGACGATGATTCTGACTTCCTGGATCTGGAACTAATATTTTCTCCTCGTGTAGCACTTCTTTCTGACATTCATCGCTGTCTTCTTCACCATCATTTGTTCCATGCGAAAATGGCAATTTTGACCACCCCTTCTTTGCAGGCCAAATCAAAGCACCTCCTGTATGGACAACACGAACTGTTTTGTCACGGAAGAGTTCCGGGTGCGATTCAGCAAATGGCCAGACACTGGAAAATGTCGAAGTAAGTGCAAGAGTGACACCGATTGGTGGAGCAGATTCGTACAAATCAAGAAATGCCTCGGTAGCCCTTTCTTTGCGTTCTTGCTCATTGTCTCCAGAAACGACTAGAAACTTTACATGAGATAACCCAATTAAAGAAAGAGTTTCCTTGATACTCTCAGCCTGCTCGAATAAAGATGAAGATGGTTCCGCTACATTGTTCGCATCGTCTTTTCTATCGCTTAAGGAGTCCGAAGGATCAATTGAAACAACGACACCTAGTACACTTGCAAGCCTCAAGTCCCATAAACTGCGAAGCATAAGACAAGTTAGCAATGTATCGGCAAGATTGTCCCATCTCAAGTGCAAGTGAAGGATAATGTGAGGTTGAGTGTGGTGGTTTTGCAAAATTCCTTTGGTATAAGCAGTTGATAGTAATTTCACCAGAAGGTCTGGATCTTTCAGGCTGTGTTCCTTTTGATTGATCCCGATCAGGTTCCTGGTACCACTGCCAAAAGCGACTGGTACTTCCGAGCCGGGAAGCTTGAATGGTTCAATCTTCTTGTTATCAGAATTTGCTCTGGCAATGGCACGACGCAAAGCTTCAGGACCTGGATCTGACGCTGAACTAGCACGTCGTTTTGTAGCAGGTATCCCGGTCATTTTGTCACCATTAGTGAGGTTATCCACTTCCTCGGTCTCGGTGCTTAACTCAGACATCCGTTTGTTGGTGCCATTTGCCACAGGAGAAACTGAAACTTCTAACGGAGGCAACACAACTGGATCAAAGTGCTTCTCTCTGACAGTAGGAACAGCTGCTAACAAAGCGAGCGTATCATATTGCATGAAACCCGTTACTAAATCCCATGCAGTTTCCTCGCAGCATCGACTCTCGTCGTCATCGCCTCCACAGAATGTATCTATGAACCACATCCGGTCACATCGTGGTGGTAATCCGGCCCTGACTGCTTTATCCGTGGAGCATGCCCTTTTCCATAGCTCATCAATGCTAGATCTCTGACTATTCCTTAGCCTCCACCCGATTGAGCTACCCGTCAAAGCCAAATCGTCGTATACTGAACGTGGCATCTTGGCTGCATATGCAGCAAAGCGGGATACAACTGTAAAAGTAATGTTCATTTGCTGGCACTGAGAATAGAAGAATTCTGCTGCTGAAGTATCGAATGTGTTGTTGTTTGCAGAATCTGGCTGACACTCTAACTTGGCAAGATTTGACCAGTCAGCACTTGCATTAGAGTTCACAGGTTTACATCCTCCCATCACAACTACTTCTCGTGTCTTGGAAGCAAACAAGGATGGATTATCTCTAACAAAAATAGCAGCATCTTTCATGCTGGAAGTGATCACAAGAGTTAAGCCTCCCTTGATAAGCCTCTTCGTAGCATCTTTGCTGTTTTTATTATTCTGTTCCTTGTCGTCCTTTCGGTGTGGTGCTTCAATGTATTCAATGTCGGGAGCTTCTTCGTACAATCTTTGCAGCAATCTATGCCCACTCTCGAGCCCCCTTGCTGCCTCCCCATTCTCCTGCACAATATACGATTCCGCCGTCTCTTCAAATTGGTCACTAGAATGTTTCCCTGTCGTATCCCCACCATCAGTCCCTATTCCAACAGGAACACGATGTAATCCAAGCAAATCCAATGTACCACGCGTCAAGCGAGCACGTGCAAATGAAGGAGATAGGTTGGCAACAACCCCCTTTAGGGAGATTAAGTCTAAAGATACAAGATATCTTGCCATTANATGAAGGAGATAGGTTGGCAACAACCCCCTTTAGGGAGATTAAGTCTAAAGATACAAGATATCTTGCCATTATAAACATCATTTCATCATCTAAATCTTGCCCTGGATCAGATATGAGGACAATAGGCACAGGTGATTGCTCTTGTTCAAATTGATCTGCGGACTCAAAAGATGCCCTGCGAGAGATATATGATGCCTTCTCATTTACTAGCAGCGATAAATCTTGCTTTGTTGTGATTGATTTCGGTGGCTGATCAAATATATGATCAAATGAATCTTCATCATCGAGAAAATCCCGATTGGGTATGGCATTTTGGTCAGTAACGCCGATGCTTACTCGACGTTTAGGACGAAAATTATTATTCTCTCTCTTACGCCTCTTATTCCTCTTTCTATTAGCTTCGTCTGCCTCAAATGCATCAATTCTTTGCCCCAGATCTTTCAAAGCATTTAGTAGTACCTCGTTATTGGCTTTCCACCGTCGGAAGGAAAACCAAGCGATGGATACTGCAGCTACAGCTGCGGCTGCAGATAGACCTACACCTCTGCTTCTAATGTGATGAGGGCTGCCCCATGGAACCATTTTGGGTCTACTATTCGATGAAGTACATTATGGTTGTCATCATTCCGATTCCATCCTCTTTCAATTCAATCTATGCATGCAATCTAGTCAGTCCCGCTGCGACAAATTTATTTGAATCCCGATTAGTTGTCAAACTGATCGACAAATAATTTTAACAGTTCATTTATTTATATTGTGTGTGAAATAAAAGTTTAAAGTACGTCTGGTGGGCCCCGACGGGGCGAAATTAACTATCTATAATGTTGTTATTACTCTAGTTCTGTCATTTAGGTATGGCAAATTACTTGCTCGAAGAGAGTGTCCTTCAAGTTTATGATGCTCTTGAAGTCTGTCACAAAGACTTCCCCATCGCTGCTAATCTCTTTCATCAGTTGAACTGCTGGATCGTCTTCACCTGTTGGTTCTATAAAAATAGGTATCACAAATGTACCCTTGTTCTTTGCAGCAGAGGCTGCAGCTCTTGCTTCGCTGACTGGATTTACTTGCGGCATGGTGGGGATTCCATCCGTGATTACGAGAAGTAGATTCTTCCTTCCTTCAGCTGATGAATCCAATGTTTGTTGACAAAGCTTTATGCCCTCATAAAGGTTTGTGCTCCCGCCGGTATATACAACCTGATGTAGTGTTTTAATAGCTTGATTTGCATTCTGCAAAGTACTGGCGATTGTTGCACTTGTTGCGAAGTGAACTAAGGAGAAGTCCTGTTGTGTCTTCAAATCTCCTAATTGGCGCACCAACGCTTTGGAAAACTCAATCACATTGTCAAAGTTGTTGCAGCATCGCTGTGTGTTTATTCCAAACGAGTTACATGTGCCGCAAAATGCACAGTTACCGCCCCCGCATACACTAGCACTCATATCTATCGATACGCAGAGATTAAAATCACCATTCTGCGGTGGACAAGTGGGCATTGGTGTTGGTACTATTACCGGCTTGAGGGTAGGGAATTTGGTTGGAGTTTGGCTGGGCTCCTTTGTTGGCAGAACTGTCGGTTCAAGCGTGGGCATATCTGTGGGCATTATAGTAGGAAACAGAGGTGCAGGAGTGGGCACAGTCGATGGCGTCTCGGTTATCACAAGAGACGGTGCAGTAGATGGCCCTGGAGTGGGTTGAATAGTGCCCTCACATGCGCCCACTATTATCCAAGTGTCTCTCCACCAATCAGATGACGATGCTCCTGGTACAAGCCCCAGGCTTCCACAAAATTGACTTATGCATTCGTAGACTATTCCACCAGCTGATATCTTTGATCCAATGTCATACGTATT
>JALLBI010000094.1:0-23560 GCA_036940125.1 Mediolabrus comicus
AACAAAATGAACAATAACAGCAGCAGCAATACCACTACCACCACCATAAAGAGATGGCACGAAGCATACCAAAAGGCTCTTACTCAATCACCAACTCGAAGCAAGAACGGCGCCGTCCGTATATTCGAGCGTCTCGTTGGTTCACCTCCTCTCCCAGAAGAGCAGCGAGCATATGATATATTCTGTAGGTTATTGATGGATTTACGTGAGATGGAAGATTTTGAACAGCGTTACCAAACCGCTATGGTAGCATTTGGGGGTGCCCGTTTGAGATCTGATGATCCATACTATTATTTGGCAGTAGAGTTGGGCGAAATATTGGCAAGGGAAGGCTTCCATGTTAGAACCGGAGCAGGACCGGGTATTATGGATGCTGTGCCATCCGGCTTCAAAGAGGAGTTGAAAAGGTCACAGTCATCGATGATAGACCGGCCAACTCAAGGTGTAAGTAAGAATAGAGAGTTTGTCACGAATATATGGTGGAATATCTTCAACTAACACTTCTTGTTCGTGTGCAGATTAGAATAGAACTCCCGTTTGAGCAGGCAATCTCACCTAGTATAGACATCGTTACGATGATGAAAACATTTGCTATACGAAGAACTGCTCTTATATGGAATGCAAGAGGCATAGCAGTATTCCCTGGAGGTTTGGGAACGGTGAATGAGCTTTTTGAATCCTGGAGAGGAGCATGTAATCAAAAGGTAGATTGTCCTATCGTTATTCTCCCTACCGAATTCTATTCTCCATTCCTGGATGCAATCGAACACAGTGCTGTCATTAGACGTAAATTGATATCGGCCAGCGATTTCGGGTTGGTTCAGAAAGCACACAATCCTGCAGAGGCAAAGCATCTTTTAATGCAACACCTACGTGAGAAAGAATTGGGCACCCAATTAACACTGCGAGAGAAGTTGATCTATCTGAGACACGAGCTAGCAAGAGGTCTAACAACTGTATCAAAACTTCCACCGGCAGTTGTATTCGTTGGGTCTAGGCATTTTCTGAACAGGACTGATCCAGAAATTCTGTTTATGAAAGAGCTTATCAAATCCATTGCGGCCACATCATCTCCTCCTGGCATTAGGGTAGGTGTTCGTGGACTTGTTGACACAAGTGTTACTGAAGCAGTCCGTGAAGTATCTAGATGCTGCAAAATTACCAAAACGATGGTACAAAGAGTCCTCATATCAGAAGGTGGAGATGAATTTGAGCACGTTGATGCTTGCTTCAAAAGTGTGGTAGCGCACAGGGAAGTACTCATACACAATGCAACCGCTGCCTTCTTTTTACCAGGAGATATTCCAACGTTGGATATTCTTTTTGCCTTGGTATGTGAGATACAAACGAGGAGACGAAAGAGAATACCAGTCTTTCTTATTGGGTCGGAATTCTGGCAGCCAATAGTGGATGGATTAAGAGAAAGCTTGAGCGGAGAATATGATGGGCAATTCATAAAATATAGTGATTTGGAAATTATGACTGTGATAAACACAACTCCGAATGATCTTGAGATTGCCATGGCTGCCATCAACAATGGAGAAAGCAACTGTCAGAAGAATGACTAATCACATACTAATAAACAAGAGTAATTCAATCTTGTTAGCCAAATTGTCCATCAAATCACTAAGACGTCATAATATCCTGCTGTTACTGCTCATTAACAATCCCACGCAGATGAAATGATCTCCTTGGCTTCCTTCACCTCCTTGAACTTCCTCGCAGCACGTTTCTTATTCCCCTTATACTTATCAGGATGGTATTGGCGAACGAGAGCCTTGAATTGCTTCTTCAGCCAGGCACATTTAATCTCCTTCGTTCGATTTTCAAGATCGATTGGAAGTTGCAATATCTTTGCATGATCACGTTCCGGTGGACGACCGTCGGGATATCCAGTGTTTTCATTGTAATGATAATCTTTCTCACCACCATTCCATCTTTTTTGTTGATGCATCGCCTGTTGGAGCTTATGGTGGAGTTCACGCTTCTCACCAGTCTCATCATCCTCGGGGACAAGATCGAATGCAATTCGGAAGTCAGAAACTGCCTCATCATAATCCATATCAAGAAGTAATGCTTCTGCTCGAACAAGATGAGCTTCCTTCCTGGATTCAGCCGAAACTATGGCACCATGCTGCTCACGTAGTTCCACTGCCGTATCACAATTATCTAATGCCTCCTCATACTTCCCCATCCCACTCAATATCGTACACTGCTTCAGTTGAATCTTACTACGGAAGAGTGGAGAGTCCACATCCAATCCACGCATTGCCGAGAGACAATCGTCCACATGCTCACTTGCCTTTTTATTATAACCCTGTTGGATCTGTTCCTCGGCCTTATTCAACATCTTTACCACCTTCTTTAGTCCTCGGTACTGCTTCCGTGCCCGCTCCTGTTCCGGATCAAACTTTAATACTGTTTGATAAAATGATAATGCATTATCCGACAATCCAAGTTGCATAGCCGCATTGGCACCAAGTGTAGCAGCCAACATTCGTGGACTATCATTTAACCATGGGTCATGATTAGCCGCCTTGGCAATTAATTTACCAGCCGCTGACAATGCCTGTTGATGATTGCCCAAGCTTTCGTGGCATCGTGCTTCAATGAGTAGTATGTCGACAGTCTTGTCAGATGGAGACATCTTTTTCAGAAGTTGGATTGTTTCACTCTCCGCTGCACCATCGACAAATGACTTTACGACATTCTCAATTAGTTCCTTGGTGGCACCGTCTGCAGCCGTATCAACTGACCCATCAGCTCCAACAGTAGCAGAAGATGTCACTGTCTCTCCTAAACTACCATTCAACAACTGCTCCTTCATCCCCAAAGTAAACTTTTCAAAATTCGATTCATACTCCAAACGTCTAATTTCTGCCTCCTCCATGGCCAATTTTTCCAACTGCCTACGTTCTTCCAACTTGGCATCCTCCAATGCCTGCCGGCGTTCACGTTCACGTTGTTTACGAACTGATCCTAATGCCCATTGTAATGACCTTTCACACTTTTCTTTAAAGTCAACTTCAATCCCACTTTTTAGTAATGCACGGATAAGGTCGGCACCGGCCTCATCATGAACGTCAGCCTTGCGCATGTCTTCGGCACGTTTCCATAATTTACCAGCTGAGCATGGTCTACTTTTCTTATTACCTTCTCCACCTCCACAATGTGTGATTGATTGTGGCGGAATGTACTCGTCACTGCCAATATTCGTAGTAATTGAATCTAACAAATCATGTACTACATGTAACACTGTCGGAATAGGTATCATCCCATTCGTATAATACCGTGAATATTGTTCTGCAAATCGGAATGCACCAACTGCTGCATCCTCTCCATCATAAATGTATGCATTACCCTTGGGAATAACAATTTCTTCTTCTTCCTTCTCCTCTTCATCATCGTCATTATTGTCCATATCATCACCATTATTATCAACAGCAGCACAAGATGCAGCACAATGTTCCAACATATATCCCGGATTTGCAGTACATTCACCCTGTTCTGCCCAATCTTGACAATTCTCATTATCATCATCATCATCACCACCACTACCACTAGAGGAGGAAGAAGTGGATTTACGACGGCGTCGTTTGGGTTGAACTGGTAAATTAATTTCAATGGTGGTGATTAATTTTGGTTCTTCCACGTCTCCGGCTGCTGCTGTGGAAGAAGTGGTGTCGTCATTGTTGTTTGCAGTGGCAATGGGAATTATTGAGGCGATGGAGAGGATAAGGAATAGGATGATGGTTGCCCATGCCATTGTGAATGCTGGGGATGACCGTAGGCGGATCATTTTCATCATTGTGGAGGTTGTGTTGTTTTGTCTTTGTGTTCTGTGTGTTTTATTGTTGTGTTGCGGCCATTCATCTCCACGTGGAAGCTTCCCAGAAGGATTTAGTTCTTTCCTGTCACCTCAAGCTCGACTAATTGAATCATGCTGAATCAGCTCAAGTTAACGGACAGCTGCAAGCTCGCCAATTACTCTCCATAAACGCTGAACAAAGAGGTCGTTGACAGCATGAGCAGCTCGGCAGGAAAAGAGGCAGACACATGTTGTGCTAATGCCAACTGCGACATAGCAGAAGTTGATGAGGTAAAAATGGAGGATTGCGCCAGCAAATTGCTTCGTAGTTGTAGTGATAAGTGCCATGAAGACCGTCAAGAGCAGGTCAAGTGTAAGAAACGGGTGGAAGAGTTACATGACGATGATTTGTTCAGACAACCCGACGGTAATCATCATGGGGAGTGCCCGCTCTGCTTCTTGCCGATGCCGCTTGATATTAAAAAAACTTCATTTTATTCATGCTGCAGCAAAATAGCTTGCGGTGGTTGTGCTTATGCCCATTGGAAAAGCAACGGAGGCAGTAAGTGTCCATTCTGCCGAGAACCAGTAGCTTCAGGTACGGAAGAACATATGAAGAGAATGAAGAAAAGAATAAAGGCAAATGATCCGGTTGCAATGAGAGATTTGGGTACAAGACTCTATATTGAAGGGGATTACGATGATTCGGTTAAACATTATACAAAGGCAGCTGATTTGGGAGATTTGGAAGCGCATTATCAATTAGGATGGATGTTTTGGAATGGGGTAGTAGTCGAGAAGGATGAGGAGAAGGGAGTTTATCACTACGAAAAGGCTGCCATAGGTGGACACCCTAGAGCTAGACATGTTCTTGGGTGCAAAGAGGTGAACAATGGTAATATCGAAAGAGCAGTGAAACATTTCATCATTGCTGCCAACCATGGACATGAGGGATCAATGAAAGCGCTATGGAAACATTATTCAGGTGGAAACATTACCAAAGAGGACTTGGAATCGACCCTTCGCACTCACAAAGCTGCTCTTGATGAAATGAAAAGTCCGGAGAGGGATGCAGCAGAAAAGGTGGGGTATTTTATGTACTGAAGAATTATAGTTTACATCATGTTGTGTCTGCCACAACCTTGACTGCAGAGGGTATCCATCATGCATTTTGACCTCAATCTAGTTAGTTCTAGCTCTGTACAAGAAACAGTTCGTGGTTTAGCCGCTTCTTATAAGATCTCAATAGAAGAGTGAACACTGAAAGGTCGATTGGTTGGTGAAAAGGTCTATGTCGAGTATAAAGATGAGCATTGGGAAGAGACCGAAGGCCAAAGGGTATGCTGGATATATATTTTCAAAGCAAGTCATATATAAGTAAAGTTGTCTCTATCAATCCCAAAGCCTCTTGTATCATATGAAATCATTGCGTACACCTTCAATCCTTTTAGTTGCGGAGGTTAGATGCAACATCTACGAAGAGATCAATCTGGATGTTGGTAGATAGTGTGGCGCAGGCTAGAGATTCCACGTGGAAGCCCAGCTTCTCGACTCTTTCCTATCTTTTCTCCCTCACTATTTGATTCATGCTCAAAAGCTCGACTAAATTGAATCATGCTCGAGCTTACGGATTAGCTGCAAGTTCACCTATACCTAACCTCCATAATACGCCGAACGAACTGGTTGTGCGCATGGGCGAAATGAGCAGCTCGGCAGAAGCAGAGGCAGACTTATGTTGTGCTAACCTCGGCATCGCAGAAGTTGATGAGGTCAAAATGGAGGAAGAGGAAGAGGAATGCGCCAGCAAATTGCTTCATAGCTGTAGAGATAAAGACCGCAAAGAGCATCGAGAGCAGCACGATTGCGAGTGTCAAAAACAGGTGACAAAGATTCATGATGATGATTTATTCAGGCAACCCGACGAGACTCATCTCGGGGAATGTCCACTCTGCTTCTTGCCGCTACCGCTTGATCCAGAAAAATCGATGTTCAAATCATGCTGCAGCAAATCGATTTGTCTGGGCTGTGTTTATTCCCATGAAAGAAGTATCGGAGGCGATAAGTGTCCATTCTGTCGAGAGCCGCCGCCACGTGATGAAGAAGAATGGAAGAAGAGGATAATGGAAAGAGTAAAGGCAAATGATCCGGATGCATTGAGTGAAATGGGTAAAAAATGCTATTATCGTGAAGGGAATTGCGATAGAGCATTTGAATATTGGACAAAGGCAGCTGAATTGGGAGATGTAGAAGCGCATTATCAACTGTCAACAGTGTATGCGGAAGGGAAAGGTGTCGAGAAGGATGAAGAAAAGGAAGTTTATCATTTGGAGAAGGCTGCCATTGGTGGCCATCCACTAGCTAGACATAATCTTGGTTGTGTAGAGGCGATGAATGGCAATATCGAAAGAGCAGTGAAACACTTCATCATCGCTGCTAACCTTGGTTTAGAGGAATCAATGAAAATGCTCTGGAGGCAGTATTCAGATGGAAGCATTACCAAAGAGGAATTGGAAGCTACTCTTCGCACTCACAAGGCTGCTCTTGATGAAATGAAAAGCCCTGAGAGGGATGAAGCGGAAAATTATTTGAAGTTAGTGTCACTAAATCTAACTTCTTGAGAAGAAGTTGTTGTTTTCCCGGTGGTATGATACCTTTTATCTTTCCGTGTGCAAGACTCCCCTGACACGTGGAAGCCTCTCACCGACGTTGCTACGCCCACTGGTTTATTACCCTTTATCTCCTAAGAAGACCGTATTTCGACGGCGGCGGCAGCGGCAGCAGTAGTAACTCAAGCGCATATCAACTCTTTCAGTATTCGCATTTTCTACTCCCCTCGCCGCAGTGTTAATTGCAGTTTTTGCCACATTATGAAATCTAACATATGACACAAGAAATCAAGTTGAGACGCGTGCAATATGTCAGGATCCTCTTGATATTTGTACGTTGCAAAGAACCCTTGTGTTGATGTCATTTTCTGCCGCAATTCATTCAGTGGGACAGGTGCATTCGCCCTCTCTGCATCTGACATCATTAGATACGCAACCAAAGTATTGGATGTGTCATTTGAGGTAAATGTTGAAATCATCCCACGTAAACGAAGGGCTAAATGAAGTGTATTTTCTGATTGAACATTATAATATGAAAGGGTGCGACCATCCTCCAATTGGCGACCCGCAAATATCAAACGCTGATCAGCTGGTGAGATTCCTTCGAACTCTTCGATCTTATGTTTGACGGCATCAATTGTATTTGAAGGATCAACATCGATGGTCATAGTGGCCCCACTAATTGATTTCACAAAAATTTGCATCAATCCGTCCTCCCTTACTTTAATGAGCTTCAAAATAGAATCATTTTTAACCTTCCAAAATTCAAATGTTTGATTAGTATTGTAGAGTCGTTTGTAGCCATTGCTGAGATACACCTTATTTCCACGGTCGAATTCTAAGCCCTGTTGTGTCAGAATTTTTGTAATCACATCATCTGTTTTGTCAGACGGTGCAACGTCGACGGCAATTGTTCTGCCGCTATCAAACGGAATATTTACGTAGATGCCTGCATCTGAAAGAGTCGGACTACCATACGCGAATTGCAGAGATGATAAATTGTTTGTAGCACCAGTAGCACCACCCACCTGTTTATTGTGATTTTTTATTTTTTCGTCGGTCTCGTGGATGAAGATGTTCCACGTGGAATCGACTCTTTCTTGTTCTATCTCCCTCACAAGAAGTGGTTCAGCTCGCTCAAAAGCTCGACTAAATTGAATCATGCTCAAGCTTAACGATTAGCTACAAGTTCGCCAATTACTCTCCTCCATAAAACACCGAGCAAAAGGGCATCAGGGATTTGACACATGAGCAGCTCGGCAGGAATGAACAACAACGCTACCAAGACAGAGGCTGACGTATGTTGTGCTAACTGCGGCATCGCAGAAGTTGATGTTGATGAGGTGAAAATGGAGGAATGTGCCTGCAAATTGCTTCATAGTTATAGCGATAAGTGTCGTGAGCAGCATCAAGAGAAGGAAGATAACAAGTGGCAAAAACAGCATGATGATGATCTATTCAGGCAACCCGAGAAAAGTCATCTCGGGGAGTGCCCGATCTGCTTCTTGCCGATGCCGCTTGAGAATAAAAAATGGATGTTCAAAACATGTTGCAGCAAATCGGTTTGTCTGGGCTGTGTTTGTGGCAGCATCATCAGTAACAAGCATGACAGGGTGAAGGCTCTCAGGTGTCCATTCTGTCGAGAGCCAGCAGCTTTAGATGGGGAAGAAAATAGGAAGAGAATAATGGAAAGGATAAAGGCAAATGATCCGCCTGCAATGAGAGAAATGGGTGTAAAACGCTACCATGAAAGGGATTACGATAGTGCATTTGAATATTGGACAAAGGCAGCTGAATTGGGTGACGCTGAAACGCATTTTCAACTGTCAGTTATGTATCAAAAAGGGCATGGCGTCAAGAAGGATGAAGAAAAGGAAGTGTATCATTTGGAGAAGGCTGCAATTGGTGGTCACACACAAGCTAGACATAATCTTGGATGTGTAGAGGAAGATAATGGCAACATGGAGAGAGCAGTGAAGCACTTTATCATTGCTGCCAAACTTGGGCATGAGAGATCAATGAAAGCGCTCTGGAAACATTATTCACTTGGAAACATCACCAAAGAGGACTTAGAAGCTACTCTCCGTACTCACAAGGCCGCTCTTGATGAAATGAAAAGTCCAGAGAGGGATGAAGCGGATAATTGTTGGAAGATAGCAAAAATGGTAGCTCTGGAAAGAAGAAGAGTGACGCCATCCACTGACACGTGGAAGCCTCTCAGCCCTCCTACCACCTAAACCAAATAAACATAGAGAAGACGTTGCGTTGCTACATACTGAGTACCATACTCACTAGAGAGAGAGCTGACCGGGTTAGTTGCTATCCCTTTATCTCCTAAGAAGACTTCATTTCACGGCGGCGGCAGCAGCAATAGTTGTTACTGCTGGGATATTCTCTCCTTCGGGTGTGTAAAGTCGCTCTATCAGTATGCTCCGAAGTGCAGTCCGTCCACCAATCTCCACTTCCTCAACCACTGCTCCCTCCGCTACTTCATCATTCAAGATGGCCTCCACCAACAACATCAGCGGCAGCAATAGCAACAGCAATATCAATAACAGCAACGAGGGGAAAGAAATTATCATCCCACTAAAACGTCGTCCATTATTATACCGATTAGATGTCCTTCCATTCTTATTGTGTTACACCGTCCTTATTTTGGTGGATGTCTTGTTGTTACTTACCAATGATGGCGACGCTAATGATGATGATTATATTGGTACCAGTGATGCTATTAGTTTGTTGCTCCCAATTGCGATGGATGTAGCATATATTGTACTACTTATTATGCAACTAGTACTATTTTTAAAGTGTGCATGGGATCCAGTATGGCATGCCTCAGTGGCGTACTATTGGCTCAATTATGATACCAGCAGCAGCAGCGTTGACAAAATTGTTAAGGATGGGGGTACAGTTGCTAATAATTTCAACAGTGAGGAGGAGGTAATTCAATGGAAAATTAACCAAATGAAACAATGGACACATTGTTTGGTTATTCCACCTTCTCCATCATACGATAATAAAGACTACAATAATACTTCTGCTGCCACTAACAACAGCAACAACAACACGAAGAAGAAGAGTAGTAAATCATCATCACAGGTGGTACAATCTACTGAACGTCCGGGGATTGCACCTGTAACTATTGAACATTATGTCAGTGGAGGAGGGAGTAGTAGTAGTAACACTGATGATAATGATGGTGAAGTGACAGCATCAATAGTTGCAGTCATTCCATCATTTCGTGGATGGACATATCGATGTTGTTGTAATGTTAGTAGTAGAAGTGGATCATCGTCTTCTTCTACTACTACTGTAATGAAAAAAAAAAAAAAGATGAAGAAGGTTGACGTTCATACTGATTTACCCATGGAGTTAATTTGGTATGATGATGCTGGGGGTGTTGGTAGTGGGGAAAATGATCATGGTGTCTTGGAAGAAATTGATGATGATGATGATATTGACAATAATGTTGTGGATGTTGACTCTTCGGCAACAACAGCAACACCGACTACATCAACATCAAACAATAATAACATTGTTGGCTGGCAACCACAATTTCATCGATTACATTTCCCAATTGACCTACCACTCTCATTCTACATCCATCAATGGAAGGGAAATATCACCGAAACATCCATAACACAAACACAATCCATCTACGGTCCAAACATTACATATATTCCATTACCACCCTACATGTCACTATTGACCGAACAACTATTACAACCATTATTCTTATTCCAATTATTCTGTGTGATGCTTTGGTCATTAGATGAATATTGGATATATGCATTGTTTACACTTGGAAGTATAGTGTTGTTTGAATGTATCCAGGCGTTGAACCGATGGAAGGGGGTGAAACGATTACGTGAGGAGGTAGTTGGTACCACCGATGATGGTGATATGAAGACGAAGACGAAGGAAGTTGTAGAATGTTATCGATTGGGAGGGTGGATGAGTGTCCCAACGAATGAATTGGTTGCCGGTGATATTATTAGTTTGATATCTCCATCAATTCATAATCAGAGTAACAACAACAAGAGGAATGGCAATATCATTCGGAAGAAGAATGTCCATGATCATGAAAGGGGGAATACGATACCGGCTGATTTACTAATGTTGAGTGGAAGAGCAGTTGTGAATGAGGCAATGCTTACGGGTGAATCGGTACCACAGGTGAAGGAATCGATTGCTGGTGAGGTACCCTCGAATGATGATGATGGAAATTCTACTGCACCAAAATTGGATTTGAGTGAAGGGTCAACACACAAGCGTTGTATTCTTTTTGGTGGGACTGTACTGATGGATCATCATGCCGACGATGAAGGTAGTGCTAGTGGTAGCGGCAGAAACAGTAACATTCCATCACCTCCCAACGATGGTATTGTGTGCTTCGTCCTTCGAACTGGATTTGATACCATTCAAGGCCAGCTCTTACGAACAATGGCATATCATGCCGAGGGAGGTGGCAACAACACTGGTGGATCGGAGGGTGTAAATTCGAAGGAAACATTCCACTTCCTTCTCATTCTACTACTATGTGCACTAATTTCTGCCGCAAGTGTCCTCAATGAGGCATGGGGAGATGTCACACGAAATCATTTCAAGTTGATACTTCATGTGATTATTATCATTACCTCAGTTATCCCGCCAGAGTTACCGATGGAGTTGTCACTGGCTGTTACCACAAGTTTGAGTGAATTGATTAAACGATTTGGGGTGTATTGCACTGAGCCATTCCGTATTCCCTTGGCGGGGTTGGTCGATACTTGCTGCTTTGATAAGACAGGGACTCTCACTAGCGATGAACTCAGACTTCATGGAGTAAGATTGCCTTCGCCTCAAATAGTTGACAATGATAAGTGCGGTGATGACGATGACTTGATTTTATTGGATAGGAACCTTGCTGAAAAGAACCACAGTTCATCCGACGACAACGATGGTTCTTCGAGCGACGCTACTATTAGATCTCTACTACCACACGAAACGCTCAGAGTCATGATTGGATGTCAATCGCTAGCTGTTACTCATGCCTTTGTGCCGGGTAAAGATGGCAGAACAATGGTAACAACTGAATTATGCGGTGATCCATTGGAAAAGGCAGTTCTAGAAGGATGCGGGTTTACAATTCATCCTTCCAAGAATGAAATTATTGAGAAGGGCGGACCCTCTACATTGCCCGACGGGAATTATTCCATGTCAATACTCCATCGGTTTGCCTTTTCGTCGAAGCTCCGACGTATGACTACGCTAGCCATTGAGAACAAGGATGCATCCTCATCTGGCAAGGCAACAACTATATGGGCACTCGCAAAAGGCGCACCTGAAGCCATTCAATCGATGATAGATCCAAAGTCTCTACCCTCAGATTATGAGGAAGCTTACTTGCGACACATGAAGTTGGGTCGAAGAGTCTTGGCACTCGCCTATCGTGACCTTGGAAACTTGAATAGCTTAGAAAAGTGGAAATCATCTCGGGACAAGGTGGAGCAAAATCTTCAGTTTGCAGGCTTGCTAATTATGGATTGTCCTCTCAAATTCGATTCCAAACGTGTGGTGAAGGAGCTTCGCGCCGGACAGCAGAATGTTGTCATGGTGACGGGAGATGCTTTGTTGACTGCAGTGGAAGTAGCCCGACGTGTTGCCATAATTGATGCACCACCAGAATTTACATATTCATTGAGTGTGACCGAAGGGCGAGACTTTATATTCAGACCCATTGGGCATGGCCTCGGAAAGAGCGAGGACAATGAATGCCTCCCCTACACAGTTTCCACCATTTCTAAGTTGAGAAAGAAGGTCGACAAAGGGGAAGCAGCAGTTTGTATTACAGGCGATGTATTGGGCAAGTTGGCTGTCTGGGCTATCGAACGAGCGTCTCCTGAGAAAAGTGCGTCAGTGATCGATGAGCGCACAGCTCTCAACCATCCTGCCGCTAGAACAGAGCTGGCACTAATTGCCCCTCTTGTATCCGTTTTCGCACGACACGCTCCAAGGCATAAGGAAGCAGTCATCGCTGCCTTCAATGCATCTGGGGCGCACACTCTCATGTGCGGGGACGGTACAAATGATGTAGGTGCATTGAAGCAAGCCCACGTCGGCGTTTCAATCATCAGTGTACCAGATTTGGAAGCAAAGCAGCGTTCTGCCAATGAGACGATTAGTGCTGTCAGAGCTGAAGATAAGAAAGAGCGAAAGTCTTCGAAGAAGCATTCCAACAAATCAAAGTCATCGGGCAAAAAGTCGAAGCAAAGCCGAGCTGAGCGTATTGAACGCTCTCTTCAAGCTTTGGCCGAGGCAGAAGAGGAACTACATTATGTGAGCCTTGGGAATGCATCAGTTGCATCGCCCTTCACATCACGCAAAACTAGCATTAGTTGCTGCAAAGATATCTTACAGCAGGGAAGATGTACATTGGTAACAATGATCCAGATTTACAAAATCCTTGGAGTGAACTGTTTGGTGAATGCTCTAGTTCTGACAAAGCTACATGAAAAGGGTGTCAAACAGGGCGATCGTCAATTGACAGCAGTAGGTATGGTAGTCGCCGGGCTATTTCTATTCGTCACGAGAGGGAAGCCTTTGGCAAAGATCTCTCCTCGCAAGCCACCATCTTCAGTTATGTGCAAAGAAACGATTCTTTCCATGACTGTACAGTTTGCCATCCATTTCGTCGCGATTATGGCGGTGACGTACATGTCAAATGTCTACGTTGATCCCTACGATCCCTCAGCAATGGTGCCTGATGGACCGTTCAACCCGAACACACTCAACACGGCGACATTCTTGGTGACCGTCCTCGCGACAATCAATACATTTGTTGTAAATTATCGAGGTAGACCATTCATGGAGAGTTTGACCGAAAATAAGTTACTCTTCCGAAGTATTCAGGCATGCTACGCGGGGCTGTTTGTGTGTGCATTGGATATGTTTCCTCCGCTAAATCAACTGCTTCAGCTCTCCCCTCTCCCATCCACTGGACCACCTACATTCAACGTTAACGTTGTTGGGGAAATTGGTGGCATTCAAGGGTTGATGATCCAAGCCATTGATGATTTTGGATTCCGGTTAATGCTTTGCGTAATAATGTGTCTTGATACATCGTTTGTTCTACTCGCAGAGAAAGCAATTAGATCAGCAATGGATGGGTAGATATTACCTTATTATAATCAGTGAGAAAATATATAATTCAAATATGCAGTGCGTGGGATTGACATTTTTGTTAGATAGACTTGTTAATCAAACCAATCGACCTTTCTGCGCAACTCTTACCCCAAACACTCAATTAACTCCGAGCCTTTTCTGCTTCCTCCCTCTCTGGACTTTTCATTTCATCAAGAGCAGCCTGGTGAGTTCGAAGAGTAGCATCTAAATCCTCTTTGGTGATGTTTCCTTTTGAATAATGTGCCCAGAGAGTCTTCATTGAACCCTCGTGTCCAAGGTTGGCAGCAATGACGTGGTGTTTCACGGCTCTCTCCATGCTACCATTCCTTGACTCGTGACAACCAAGATTATGTATAGCACTGGGATGACCCCCAATGGCAGCCTTCTCCCAATGATAAACTGCCTTTTCTCTATCCTTCTCGACACCCGTCCCCTCGTGATATGAATGTCCTAATTGATAATGCGCTGTTACATCTCCCAATTTAGCTGCCTTTGTCCAATATTTTATTGCACCATCGTAGTCGCCTTCTATCAAGCATCTTCTACTACCCACATTGCACAATGCAGCCGGATCATTTGCCTTTATCCTGTTCATTTTCCTCTTGGCATTTTCTTCAGCATCTGCCAGCGGNGTAACGATGAGCAAAGAGGAGGCTTCCTGCTCTAACTGCGGCCGCGATGAAGAACTCTCGTGTAAAATGAGGGCAGCCAAATTACATCACAAAAAATTATTTATCCAACCCGATGAGAGCCACCTTGGAGAGTGTCCGATCTGCTTCTTGCCGATGCCGATTGGTCCACAAACATCAACATTTTATTCATGCTGCAGCAAATTGATTTGTAATGGCTGTGATTATGCTAATGACATGAGTAATGGAGGCGATAGGTGTCCATTTTGTCGAGAGTCGACACCAGAGGATAAGGAAGAATTTGACAAGAATCATATGGAAAGAGTCAAGGCAAATGATCCGGCTGCAATGAGAGAAATGGGATTAATTCGCTTCCGAGAAGGCAGGGGATTGTGTGGAGCAGTTGAATATTTGAAGAAGGCAGCTGACCTGGGGGATGCGGTTGCGCATTATCAATTAGCAAGAATGTATCATGAGGGAGAAGGTGTAGAGAAAAACATCAAAAAGGAAGTTTACCATTTGGAAGAGGCTGCCATTGGTGGTCATCCCTATGCTAGATACAATCTTGGATATTATGAGGAGAGGAATGGCGATATGGAGGGAGCTGTGAAGCATTTCATCATCGCTGCCAACCTTGGACATGAGGACTCAATGAAAGCGTTGTGGGAATGTTACAAAGATGGAAACATCACCAAAGAAAACTTAGAAGTTACCCTTCGCACTCACCAGGCTGCTATTGATGAAATGAAAAGTCCTGAGAGGGACGCAGCAGAGAAGCAGAAATCTTCTTAATTGATGATAGATAGTTGCAAGATGTGAAAGCAGTCATTCTCATAATATACTTAAGTCTTCTAGTATAAGTATCTTATTGGTACTGTTGTCGTCTTTTTGAATGTCTTCTGAACTACCATCCGTGTAGTTGCTCGTGATTTCCTTGAACACACGAAGAAAAAGATTCAGCAAGTCCATCAGTAAGACAAAAAGAGGAGGTCTCAAGATGGAAAAGCTGCTTATTTAGTAATCTGGGTCTTCACTACAACATACTCTCAGCTTACAACCCGCCTTTGTCTACTTGCCCGCCTTGTTCGACTTCACCACATTTGTTAGCAAGCTCAAAGTCAAGCTTATGGAGGAGGCAAAGCGTCATGATAGTTGCTACTCCGGCAGCAGCGATCTTGGCCATGGCTCGCGATAGGTCCAGTCGTTCTGATGATTTCACCTTTATTCCTACCATCTCCCCTCCGACCTGTCCTACTACCCTACACGGGTAGGTAGGAGGAGTTTCCACCGTAGAGCGTCTGTCTTTGCTCCTTTGGTGGATCTTTTAGGGACTGCCTTAATTAAGGAACATTATCTTGCAAAATCTGCAAGAAGCTACTTTCTGTAATCACACACGGAAAGATGGTCAGATGATGTTCAATTGATGCAAAAGAAAAACAAAGAGAATATTAAGTATTTGAAATTGAAGTGAAGGCTTTCTTTGGCTGCAACGCCCTCTGTCATGTGGAATTTGATAAGCTGGAAATTATTGGAGAATCTGCATTTGGCTGGTGCAGATCTCTCGTGTCTGTAGTATGCCATCCATCAGAAGGGTCGGAGAAAATGCATTCCAAGACTGTGATAGATTAACGGATGTGGCATTTGGTGAAGATTTGGAAGGGATTGGAGGTAACGCCTTCCTTAACTGCACCGCCCTCAGACGCATTGCCATCCCATTGAAAGATGGATTGATTGTTGAGGTTGAGGATGATGCATTCGATTGGCGTGGAAACCTATCGTCTGTTGATGTTATTGGAGGGATTCACAAAACTATCTCCTCGTTACATATGGAGAGCTGGAGGGATGAAATGTATGTCGAAATTGATGTGATCAACCAAACTCTTCCCGATACCCCACTAGATGGAAAGACTGCAGCAATTCAGCAATGGATTTGGCCTCTGTATTGGAGGAGGCGGAGTGACTCTTGGTAACAAGGAAGAGGGACATGTCTTCTTCATGAGGAAGGAGGAAGGAGTTGACAAGAAACGATGCGAGCTATACATGAAGGAAGTTCTTATTCCATTCGTCAATGGTGTACGTAAGGAAGTTGATGACTTTGATGCCGAAGCCGGTGCAAGTGCTCCAGCAACACAGACAGCTGTGTCATGGTGTGATGGTGAAATGAGCGCAGTCGCAGCCATTGCTGCCAATGTTGATCTTTATTCCGAGCATCTTATCAAGGCATTCAAGCAAAACCCCGCAAGGTCTGCAGCTGAACAGGGAGCTGACTTGTGCAAAGTCTTCAACAACTTAAAAGCCAACATTCGGAACTACTCTGGCGACGATTCCCAGTATTTTAGTACCGTGACTAGCTCGCGACTAGCTCGCGACTCTATGTAGAAGTCTACATAGGAATTAGTACAAAAAGTAGCTAGTCGACTAGCGACTAGCCCCAACGTCTAACCACTAGAGGAGGTATTACCATGGTCGTCGACCGTCGACACTTGCTAAAAGATTTGAAGATACTTCGAGAAGAAGATTGAAGTGTGTTTTGAGACGATTTCAATGTTGAAGCGTGCCATTGAAAAGGCTGTCACAAAAGACTCCACTGAAGAGGTGTATTGTGCATGTCAAGAGTGAATGAATAATCTTTGGATTTGTGTACAAATTCCTTTTACGTTAAATCATTAGATGATATTATGCATTCCATCTAAGAGTTCCCAACAATACCTACACACTCCAACCATAGCTCTATTATTATGACGGCGAATTTATACCCACTCACGAGGATGTTTGAATGCATCCATTATATCAGCTTCGGGGCTACCAGGCTCGGGGTGATGATCATACTCCCATCGTGCCGGTTCTGGCAAACTCATCAAAATACTTTCAATTCTACCACCAGTCTTAAGACCAAAGACTGTTCCACGATCATACTTCTGCTACCTCCCGCTGTGGACTTTTCATTGCATCTATAGCAGCCTTGTGAGTGCGAAGAGTAGCTTCCAAGTCCTGTTTGTCGATATTTCCAGCTGAATAATGCTTCCAGAGTTCTTTCATTGACTCATCATTGCCAAAATTGGCAGCGATGATAAAGTGCTTCACCGCTCTCTCCATGCTGCCGATATTCCACTCGTAACATCCTAGATTGTGTCTAGCGTAGGGATCGCCCCCTATGGCAGCCTGCTCCAAATGATAAACTCCCTTTTCCTCATCCCTCTCGACACCTTCCCCCTTCCGATACAACTGATAATTGAAAATGTGAATCTGCGTCACCCAATTCAGCTGCCTTTGTCCAATATTGTATTGCAGCATCGTAATCCCCCTCTTCGTAGCGCATTGTACCCACATTGCTCAATGCAGCCGGATCATTTGCCTTTATCCTGTTCATTTTCCTCTTGGCATTTTCTTCAGCATCTGCCAGCGGCTCTCGACAGAATGGGCACCTATCACTTCCATTGCTCTTGAGATCGGCATATTGACAGCCATCACAAATCGTTTTGCTGCAGCATGAATAAAATGTAGATTTTTGAGGATCAAGCGGCATCGGCAAGAAACAGAGCGGGCATTCACCGAGATGGCCGCCGTCGGGTTGTCTAAATAATCGTTTATCATGCAATATGACTGCCCGTTTTTTACACTCTTCCTCGTGCTGCTCTCGATGCTCTCCAAGACATTTATCGCTGCAATATTTCACGAGATCGCAGCCATCACAATCCTCCAATTTTATTTCATCAACTTCGGCAATGCCGCAGTTGGCACAACATATGTCAGCATCTGCCTCTGCCACACTGCTCCTCATTATTATTTAGGCCACCCAATTGATGATTCTTCCCTCCTTCTACACGCTTCCCAAGAAGATATATCCACGGCAATCAACTCTTGAGAGACAGAGTGATTGGTGCTGGTGCTTGTGAGCCTTTGTGAGCGTCTTACCAATATTACCTTCAAATTTCACCCTTAGTTATTTATTTAGTTTGGAAAAGTTGATTCCCGTTTCACATATCTAACTATTAGTATGGAAAAATAATGTACTGTACAACATATGCAACTTACTATTTAGGAGGGTAGATAATCATCCAGGTTGCCCCACGTGGCCCCACGCACTCTCATCTCAAATCACTTTCACAACAAAAACAAGGGCAAACCACTTTCAGCAAACCATCGTCGGCGAAACATTCCACACAGCAACCATGGCAGCCGTCGCACAGCAATATTACGAAGAAGCTGCTCAGAACGAGCAAATGGGAGAGGAGGATGAGGGGGTGAGTACCATTCTTTGAGTGTGCGCATCATAATGATCCCGTGGCAATGCATTCGTGCAGAAGCCGTTTGGACGGGGTGCACTCCCTGAAATATTTTTTGCTCGTCATTTATATGGGTGGATAATGATGGCTTTCATCCAGTCGGTACAGGAAGGGGGTGCTGTCCGTCCAATCATCATTTGTTGACGGAAATTCCACCCCCTTCTATTATTTATTATTCATCAATTGTCAACTTAATCATTCCGTCTCATTATAAAATCTTCTTCCCGTCGTTTGATAACCACTCCTCGTCACCTTCTCCATGTTCTCCAGACGTGCATCGCCTTTAGTCCTTTGGAAATCCTCCAAGAGCACGGAGTAGCAGTCAATGACATCCAAAAGTTGTCCGATGCTGGTTTCCACACAGTGGAATCTGTCGCCCACGCAACTGTGAGGAGGTTGTCAGAAGTTCGTGGCCTCTCTGAAGCCAAGGTCCTCAAGATCAAGGAAATTGTCAAGGGGATAGTTGTTATGGAGTTCAAGACTGCCGCGGACGCCCTAGAGGATAGGAAGACCCTCGTCACTCTTACCACTGGATCCACTGAGTTGGATAAGCTTCTTGAGGGAGGCATTGAAACTGGTTCTATCACCGAGGTGTTTGGTGAATTCCGCACGGGGAAGACACAGCTTTGCCACACTCTTTGTGTTACCTGCCAGATGCCTGTTACGGATGGTGGAGCCGAGGGGAAGGCAATCTACATTGATACTGAAGGTACTTTCCGCCCGCAGCGTCTCCAAGCCATTGCCGAGAGATTTGGCTTGGATCCATCGGTTGCATTGGAGAATGTAGCATACGCTCGTGCTCACAACAGTGAGCACCAAACGGAACTCCTCAAGATGGCTGCTGCCATTATGTCTCAAGATAGGTACGCCTTGATGGTTGTGGATAGTGCAACCGCATTGTATCGTACAGACTACAGTGGACGTGGTGAGTTGTCCGAGAGGCAGATGCAGTTGGCTCAGTTCCTGAGGCAGTTGACTCGTCTAGCAGAGGAGTTTGGTGTGGCAGTTTTCATGACCAATCAAGTTGTAGCCAATCCTGATGGGATGTCCTTTGCTAAGGATTCAACCAAACCCATCGGTGGGAACATCGTTGCTCATGCATCAACAACTCGTTTGAGGCTTCGTAAGGGTCGCGGTGAGAACAGGATTTGCACGGTGTACGATTCTCCCACCCTCCCCGAGGCTGATGCCCAGTTCGCCGTAGGACCCCAAGGTATCTGTGATGCTCAAGATTGAGGAGTCCGGTCAGTTAGTATAAGCGCATTTGAAGGATTGGATCGTGATAGATGTGCTAGAGAAATTAGAGAAATAGAATGATTTGCCAAGATTTGCCAGAGTTCTGTTAGTCTTAGCCTGCTAACTATATTAGAGCTCAACTTTGTTTCCCCCGCTTGGAGTATTTTTGTGTGGTTGGCTCCTCGGATAATAATTTTATCTTCCGATCGCTTCTCATCATTAGCTATTGTAAATCGCTTCTGCTGCCTCCCTCTGTGAACTTCTCATTTCATCAAGAGCAGCCTGGTGAGTGCGAAGAGTAGCATCTAAATCCTCTTTGGTGATGTTTCCTCCTGAATAATGTTTCCATAGCGCTTTCATTGAATCCTCATGCCCAAGGCTGGCAGCAATGATCAAGTGCTTCACTGCTCTATCTGTATTACCATATTTCGACTCTATACAAGCAAGATTGTATCTAGCGAAGGGATCACCACCAATGGCAGCCTTCTCATAATGATAAACTGCCTTTTCCTTGTCCTTTTCGACACGTTCTCCCTTCCAATACATACATCCTAGTTTATTATGCGCCATTACATCGCCCAATTCAGCTGCCTTTGTCCAATATTCTATTGCAGTATCGTAGTCGCCTTCTTCATAGCGTCTTGTACCCATTTCGCTCAATGCAACCGGATCATTTGCCTTCACTCTTTTCATTCTTCTCTTCATATTTTCCTCAACACTTGCCGACGGCTCTCGACAGAATGGACAATTCAAATTTCCATTGCTTTTGTAGTTAGCAACAACACAGCCATTACAAATCGTTTTGCTGCAGCATGATTTGAACGTACATTTTCTCACATCAATGGGCAGTGGCAAGAAGCAGATCGGGCACTCCCCGAGATGGCTGCCATCAGGCTGTGTAAATAAATCTTTGTCATGCATTTCTGCCTCCCTTTTCTTGCACTCTTCCTCGTGCTGCTCCCTATGATCTTCCGTACATTTGTCGCTGCAATATTTCACAAGATCGCAGCCATCACAATTCTTCAATTTGATGTTATCAACTTCGGCAACGCCGCAGTTAGCACAACATGTGTCAGCATCTGCCTCCGCCACGCTGCTCATGGTGATTCTTCTCCACCACACGCTACACGTTTCCCAAGAAGAAGATATGTCCACGGCACCTCTTCAGATACAGAGAGCAATGCATGCAGGCAACCTGTGGTTATTCAATGTTACGCGGATTGCGGATTATTGTGATGTGAGGCAGTAGAGAAAGGTGGAGGAACAGGTCATATTTTACCCTAAATTATTTAGTTCGGAAAAGCTATTTCTTTCTACATAATATTATCAACTTACAATATAGAAAATTTACACTGTCTAACATAATTATGCAAATATTTAGTAGGGTGATTATTCCAGGTTATGGCGCCAACCTCTCCACCTCACCTCCTCCTCCACCACAGAACAAACCACATCGTCAGCTTATCGACCGTCGACCATATCACCTCTCACTGCAGCAACCATACCTCTACTCCTTCCAAAGAAGCACAGCAACAAGTCAAAGAATAATGGAACGTGCCAAATCTCTCCTGTTGAGTGAATCAGCCTTCTACGCTGCAGCTGTAAACTCAGTCGTTGATCAAGAGAAACACTACTCTTCCTCCACTGCAGCCGCCNTTGAGTGAATCAGCCTTCTACGCTGCAGCTGTAAACTCAGTCGTTGATCAAGAGAAACACTACTCTTCCTCCACTGCAGCCGCCACCGCCAATAATAATCGTCGTGAGGGTGGTCTAACACGTCGATACTCCTCCTTCGATCTCAGCTCTACAACTCACAACGCCAATGTTATCAATGTTGCCAAATCATTCCTATCAACATCATGTCCGGAGCTATTATCTATACTTGAATCTCACTATGATCAAGCAAGTTCAAACGATCGATTAATTAAAATTGGACGTAGTGTGAATGCTACACTGCGTTATAATCATGATGTTATTGAACGATATGCTAATGGTGAAAAGGTACCGTATAATATTTGGTCAGAGGAAGAAGAAATGGAGGAATTAAGTAATGAAGTTGATCGTAAGATGAAGAGTGATGCAAGTTTGCAATTGTTGGTGCAGGAATGTAATGCTCTTGCCAAGTTGCTCTCTTCTTCCTCCTCCGATGACAATGACAATGCAACAGCATTAAAATGTCCAACGGTACGATATGGCCGTACCGAATTGCAAATGCCCATCGTATCACTAGGATGTATGCGTTTCCAACAATCCTGGAATCGAGGTGGTAAACCTATCAAATCTCCGGAACAGATTGATAAAGAATGTCAAGATAATNTGCCCATCGTATCACTAGGATGTATGCGTTTCCAACAATCCTGGAATCGAGGTGGTAAACCTATCAAATCTCCGGAACAGATTGATAAAGAATGTCAAGATAAT
The DNA here is from genome assembly GCA_036940125.1 of Mediolabrus comicus. Lineage (NCBI taxonomy): Eukaryota > Bacillariophyta > Thalassiosirophyceae > Thalassiosirales > Thalassiosiraceae > Mediolabrus > Mediolabrus comicus. The sequence continues at coordinate 22,151 of JALLBI010000094.1, forward strand.
TTGGTAAACATTATCAAGTATGCATTACATTGTGGTGTAAATCATATTGAGACTGCACAGGGTTATGGTTGTTCCGAATTACAAATCGGGATCGCATTGAGAGAGTTGTTCAATGAGGGTGTGTGCACACGTAAAGATCTCATAATTCAAACGAAGGGTGGGATATCATCTAGTACTACCAAGGAGGGGTATAAATCTTCTATACTACAACAGATTGAACGATTGGGTGTAGATTATCTTGATTTATTCTCGGTACATGGGTTGAATACGGATGATCACTACACATGGCTATTTAACCGTGATAATGATGACAAGGGAAATTTAATTGATGCATTAAAAGAATTGCGAGAGGAGGGTAAAGTTCGTCATATTGGATTTTCAACACATGCTCCTGCTCATGTAATCAAGAAGGCAATTGAATCGGATGCATTTGATTATTTGAATTTGCATTATCATTTCATGGGTAGTTATACTGCTAGTGGTGATAGTGGTAGTACTAATGCAATGGATGAGGGTAACTTGGAGAATATTCGTTTGGCACACAAGCATGATATGGGTGTATTCATAATTGAATATGGATCATTATGGCTTTGGCATCATGGTGCTGATACCATTGTTTGTGGTGCGGCACGTCCATCGGATTTGGATCAACCTGTGTTGGCGGCTATCCGATCAACTTCTGATAAGGCGAAAGAAGATCTTGAGGTGGTATCACGTCGAATTCAAGAACGAAGTGATAGAGTATTAGGCAAGGATTGGGCAACGAGTTGGCATATTGGTTTACCCAATTATACCCACTCGGAACAACGTGGGTTTCAAATTGGTAACATTGTTTGGCTATACAATACTATCCTCATGTATGGTTTGTTAGACTTTGCCAAGGACAGATATGGAACATTGACGGGTAATTCGAAGAGATGGGATGTCAACAAGACTTGGAAAGAGAATGTGTTTGCAAATCCAGGATTTAATTGGATGCCCGGTTGTGCATATGATCCCATGTTTGATGATTATACATCGGAACTTAAGGATGTTCCGGAACAGAATCTCCCTCGTGTATTGGAGGCTATGAAGTTTGTCCACAAGTGGTGTGGTGGGGAAAAAGAAGATGCTGCCAACACGAAGGATGAGAAGAAGGAGACGGATGATGTGGGAGAACACGCAGTATCGGCGGTTCCATTGGAGTGGCAAACTGCGTATGATATGAGGCCTTGGACTGCCTTCCCGGAGCGTTAGAATAAGAGAGTGTGTATAGAGGGGGGAATGGAGGAATATGAGCATAGGAAAGGGGGAAAGAACTAACCAATTAAGTATCTTGTTATGAAATACTTCTATCTTCTAAGGTTTAGTTAGTTCTTCTCCACTGTTCCAAAGTGTTCCAAAGCGGCACTCAAGGGTCTTTTGCATTAT
>JALLBI010000095.1:0-19282 GCA_036940125.1 Mediolabrus comicus
TATGCACCTACTAGTGAGTATTATAACTCCCCACAAACAACAATTCCTAGCAAACCGTGCTAGACAGCCGCAGTCGATAGTATCAACTTCGAGCTATTTATATCATCATAGCTTTATTCGACTTGTGTGCGGCGCTAAAGGCATAGGAGGAGAGACCATCATGGAGAGCATCTTTTTGAGCTCAGATTTGGAGGTTTGGAGGAAAAAGAGACAAGAGTAGAGCCTCCCTGTAGAATTTCTACGTAGGAATCAATTGAATTTTTTTAGCCCCGATAGGGGCACAAAATTTTGGCAGATTTTGACGCTTCACACAACACCTCGACCATGGCCGTACGACGCCATAGTAGAGGCAATTAGAAGACGGTAGACACCAAATATCGACCCAAACATTTGAGGCGAAGGTATTAGCTAAGTTTTAATGTGCTAATACTGGCTGTAAGTCCATTGGAACCCTTCGGACTAAAGCGCTGAAAAGTGGCATTTTTAGCCCCATTTTGTGCCCCTAAATAGGCCGACCTACGGTTAGGGGCGGCGCACCTAACCAACAGTGCCAAAAGTGCCGAGAAGTGAAAATTGCACGTGGAAGAAGTAAGAGAGAAGTGCGTGAAAATGCACGCCTAACTTCTCAGTTTTGTTGAAGAAGCACTTTGCGTCCAGTGGATCTATCGTCGTCAATCCAAATAATCATTCACAGCATTGCGGCGTATTGGTGAAGGGACATATTCCACACTCATTTGCAAAACTCGCCGCCAAGATAATTACAATAGTATCTAGCCGCCTCCTTTGAAGTTAGTCTAATTGTAGATGTTCTTTCATGCTTATTAACGATATTAAAGCAATATCTAGTAGTATCATCAATCGACTGCTGTGTTTGATATCCCAAGCCAATAGTCATTGCTGTGTGACAAATTCAAAATGATCACAAACAACAGCAACAGCAACAGCAACAGTGACGACGAAGACAAAGGATACAAAAGATTCCTCGCCTTTCTCGCCTCATCTCCAAATCATGAGGAAGAGAATAAAGAAGCAGCTGCAGCAGTAGCCCCGCCAAGTTCATCGAAGTCGATACTACCCAAATCCACATCGCAGTTGAATAACTCGGGGCTATCCTCCTTGCCCATGGGAGTGGAAGTAGCATCGCTATCATCATTCAAATCCAAGGCCCAGGCTATCAAGTCTTGGGAGGAGGAAGACAAAAAAGATTCAGTGGATGAGCTCATGTGTACTTCTGGACAGCTTTGGAACGTGGAGGATGACGGAGGGAAGAAATCTTCTTACCAACTTGAGAGGTGCCCGTCGAGGCGCTTAAGTATGCAGCGGTCCTCAATGACAATGGCTCAAAGTCTGACTACGCTAAGTAGCTTGATGACTGCTGCCGTCGAGAGACCTCCTCGTGATGGGCTACACCCTGACTACCCATTTGAGAATGTTGTGTTCCAAGGAGGCGGGGCGAAGGTGAGTTTTGATGAAATCTACTCTGTTCTACAATTACAGCTCTATCACGAGCAGCACAATCTGACGCTGCTTGATGCATTTTCGCATGGTATGTGTATATGTAACGTATTCTTCTACCAGGGAACAATTTATGTGGGGGCAATTCAAGCGCTTGAAGAATTAGGTGTACTCCCCTATTTGAAGCGGTTTGCAGGTGCATCAGCTGGCAGCTGTGCAGGTATGTATAGTTGTTGCATTCATTCGATATGATACCCAGCCACATACACTAACACTAATCTTTGCGTTTGCGTGTCTAATTATCTTCAGCATTGTCTCTTGCATTGGGACTATCTGCGGAGCAGGCAAAGGTCGAAATGGATGATATGGACACGCACGGATTTCTAGACGGTGGTTCATCAAAAATATCTAATGTACGAAACATCTCCAAGCGGCTGGGGATGCATCCAGGTGACAAAATTTTGGAACATTTTGGGCGAATGATTGAGAAGTATACGGGGGATTCCGACTTGACTTTTCTTGGACTGTAGTGAGTAATACTGTAATCATCTTCATCTCGCAACGTGCGTTCTTTCAGAATTGAATCTCACCACCGCACACTAATTTTTCTTCCCTGATTCTCCTGATCTCTTCGAAGCCAAAAATTTGGCACAGAACTATGCATTAGCGTATCAAACTTGTCACGCAGCCAGGGGGAGTTTATGCACGTCACCACAACTCCAGAGCTGCCTATCAAGTACGCAATACGAGCCTCGATGTCGATTCCTGTTGTTTTCGAGCCAATGAGTATGTCTGACAAAGGCAAAGGGCATGGAATGCATTTAGGTAAATATGTGTATCGTACATCGTCAGAATAAAATTGAACGTCGATGCAGTATCTCACATTCTCAAACTGATCATCTCTTTATCCGTCTCTTCTTGATTCCAGGCGACCTTTACGTTGATGGCGCCCTTTTCGACAATTTCCCTGTCAATGCTTTCGATGGATGGTTCCTTAAAGCAGGCCCCAGCTTTTGAACCCAAAATTGCTCGAGAATGAAGCTAGTGCAGTCGATGGTGTCAAGGTCTTTCGTGAAAGTCTTGCAAGCAGTTATGCGGAGCCTAATCAGGCGACAATTGGGTTCAGGACCACTAACTCCTGCGATCCTGACAATTTTTCTTACTCTGCTTTCCTGTCTGGGTTGGAGAAGAAGCTGAGCAGCAATTCCTCTAACTCTCTTGAGCTTGAGACTCAGACCAAAAAACAAGTGGAGATAGATCTACCCGACACAAAACTAGCGTAAGTGAGAGCTCAGCCTCAGCTTCTTCCTTTGATTCTTTTACAAGTCAAGCCAATCTCATCACATTTCATTTCATATTCTGCGCAGCCAAGCATACCTCAAGAAGACAAAGTGGGAGCGTCACCTTGTCAAGAATCAAGAAGTCTACGAGAAAGCATTTGCGGAGTTTTGCCTGTGGTTCCTGCGTCATTCACACTCGCTTCAAAGCCATCGTGTGATAGGTAAGTATCCCCCGCAGGCTATTCCGACTCATGCCTTGCTTGAGCTGTTAAAAGAGTCTTCTCCAGGCAAAGAATTCAGCTACCAAGTTCTTGGTTTGGAGTCTTGGGAAGATTTCGCTCATGGCATTGATATTGGAGCAAAAGGTTACTTCACCAAGTCAGATATCAACATGTATTGGGAAAATTATGGTATCAGGGATGTGCACATGAAGAACAGAGAATCCACATCAATCAAGGGCTTGGGTTCATTCCTCCAGGTAAGTCAAACAGTGGGCTGAATGCTGGATCTTTCAATCCATGATTATTTTTGATCTCAGACGATATTTTTCATTCATTGCTTCAAGGGCATTGTGTGGGCACCGATCAAGAGTAATGAGGAGCAAATGTTGAGAGACCCCGCAAATGCATCGCGTTGCTGTGTCCTAGATACCAAGTATGTCGGAACAATGGACTTGGATCTTGAGCAAGGTGACAAGGAATTCCTCTACGAGATGGGTAGACTAGAAACGCTGAGGTGGATGAAGAAGCGTGCGGCCGAACTGCCCTCCGTTGCGACGGCGCAGTAGATATGTTGATTAAATATATACTTTCGTTCTAGGTTAATGTTAATGTTACTTTGAAAGAATCTTTGTCACATATTTTGCATTTGTACGTGGTATGCTGCAGTGGGTAAAATTTGCAATTGTAATCAGAATCTGCTGAAGTAGTTGTAGGTTTAGTAGGCCTCACTATTGTTTCCAGAACAACTTACTTCACGAAGATAGATTCTCTGCTGTTGAATCAGTCAAAGAAATCAAGGGCAGCTCCAACAACAATAATGTCTCTACTATATCCATAGTGAGTTTTAAGACAGGAATTCCTGTCTTATTTGATAATGAGACAGGAATTCCTGTCTCATTTTATTAGCGAGGCCCCGCGAGTGAAAAGTTCGTTGTATATTTCTGGAATTTTTCGCCTCTATTCTCTAACATTACACTAATAAGATTTTGCTGAATACTATTAAAAGTATTTTACAATAGAAAATACACACTCTATAGGGCTAAGTAAATTTAGATAATAAGACAGGAATCCCTGTCTCATCCTAAAAAAAACACCAAAAAACTCCCTATGGATATTCTTATGCGCCTAAAATGGCCTTAAATTATGGCGCGCCGCATTGGAAATATGGCGCGCTCTGCCTCCTCAACTTTTTGACATCACTTCAGCAGCAGCAAAACGCTCACAATCTATTGCTTTGTATTGGATTGTTTATTTGTAATCACTACACAGACGGCAACCTCTGCAGGTACATTATCCTGGCTTGCCGAAGCTGAGGCAATACGCAGATTAGGACGAGTCAAAGTAGTCTTATCAAATTCAGATCCAAAGAACGAAGTGAAAGCTGTAGATTCTTCTTCGTATTTGTTGCGGTATGCACCGTGTCTCCTGCATAATCCTCTCCGTTGGGATTGATTTGTGCAACCTTCAACGCTACATAGTTTCTTTATCTGTATTGCTCCATGTTTGATGCACAATCCGCCCTTGATGACTTGATTTAAACAACCTTCGACGCTGCATCGTTTCACCTTTGCTCCATGCTTGATACACACTCCTCTCTTATAAGCTTTATTCGTACATCCTTCACTGCTGCATAGTTTGGGTTCGATCTTTGCTCCGTGCTTAACGCATACTCCTCCCTTTCGAACTTGATTTGAGCATCCATCAATGCTGCATCGTTTCTTTGTCTGTATTGCACCATGTTTCACGCACACTCCTCCTCTCTGAGCTAGATTTGTGCACCCTTCACTGCTGCATCGTTTGTGTTCAATCTTTTTGACCTTTGCCCCATGCTTAATGCACAATCCTCCCTTTTGAACTTTATTTGTGCATCCTTCAACGCTGCACCGTTTGTATTCAACTTTTGCACCATGCCTAATGCACAATCCTCCCTTGACAACTTGGTTTGTGCACCCATCAGTTGAACATCTCTTCCTATTCCGCTTTGCTCCATGCTTAATGCACACTCCTCCCTTGATGACTTGATTTGTGCATCCATCAGCAGAACATCTCCTCCTATACTGCTTCCGGGCAACTTTTCTCGAAGCCGGTTCCCCTTCTTTTGCTGTTGGTTTTCGTTTCCTTGTTGTAGCCTTCGTCTCCTGCGAAGAATTTGCAGATGATCTCCTGCGAGCAGCAGCAGAACTCGCCCGAGTTGAAGTAGCACGACGTTGAGTTGAAGAAACATCAGCGGATGACTTCGTTTTCTCGGTGCTTTTTGCCGCTGCAGCTGCAGCAGCCTCTTTCTTCCTCAGCTGACTCTCCCTGTAAATGAGAGCACCGTAATCTTCTTCATCCTCTCCCTCACCCATCGCTGTTGATGCCGCAGTGATGTGTTTGCTGTAGCTTTTATGATGGAGAGCGCACACAACATCAATTCAAGGTACCGTAAACAAAAATACTCAAGATTACAAGCTAAGAAGAGCTCTACGTATGAAATTCCGCGAAAGATGAAAGATTTACAGACTACAATGAGTGAGAGTTTGCTAGAGTTGTAGCATACCTATGCTCACCACAAAATCTTGTAGTACACAATCCTTGCCACTGAAAAGAAGCTATAGATATAATCATTATGGGCTCAGTAATCTCGTCATCCGCTGCCGCCGCTGCAGAAAGCCTCTCCGCTACGGATGGACCGCCACAAACAACATCAACTAGTGGTGATGACACTGCCGCCGCCGCCACAGCAGCAGCAGCAGCGTCTGCCAATCGACAATCCCAACACATAGTTGACCGACTCATTGACTCGGGATCTACATCTCCACTCCGTCGTCGTACTCCTCGTAAATCTCATTCAACTGACTTCTACTCACCCTGTGAACGGGTCAATCATGAGAGTGAACGGACCAAACAGAACTTTCAAGATGAACTTGATGAAAAGTGGGAGGGACGTCGGCAGGAATTGATCCAATATAAGAATGTGCATGATACATTTTTCGTTTCTACCAAGGATGATATGAAGTTATCACGTTGGGCTGATAATCAGCGTCAGTTTCATAGATTGGGCAAGATGAGTGAACAGAGAGTTCAGTTGCTCCAAGCTATTGGCTTCTTTGATGAGCAGTCACAGAAGAGGATGAAAAGTCCCACAAAATCAACACCTACAAAATCAACACCTACAAAAACAACAAAGGACGAGAAGAAGAAGGGCATTGATGAAGCGTGGGAGGAGAATCGCCAAATGCTCATCGCCTACAAGGATGAACATGACACGTTCTTCGTGTCACCCCAGAGGAATATGAAATTGTCACGGTGGGCAGAAAACCAGAGACAAGCACATAGGCGGGGGGAAATGAAGGAGAATCGTCTTCAGTTGCTTCGAGAAATCAAATTCTTTGATGAGCAATACCAGAAAAGTCCCCAGAAGAGCAGCCCTAAAACGAAATCAGGGGTGGGGAAAACTGTTGATGAAATGTGGGAAGAGAATCGTCAAGCCCTCATTACTTACAAGGATGACAATGGCAATCTGTTCGTTCCATCCAAGTCAAAATTAGGACGATGGATTGAAAATCAAAGGCGGGCATACAAACTTGGAAAAATGAGTCAGAAGAGGATTAAATTACTTCAAGAAATCCATTTCTTTGATGATGATCAACAACAACCAGTCGAAAAAAGGAGGACAGAAGCATTACGGGAGGCAACGTTTGGGAAGTGGGAAGAGAAACGTCAAGAACTTCTCAAGTACAAGTTAAAAAATGGTAACTTTGATGTCCCTTCCAAATCTCAATTGGGTAGATGGATTGAAAATCAAAAGAGGGCATATAGGCTTGACAACTTGAGTAACAAACGTGTTGAATTGTTGCAACAGATGGGATTGTTGATGGAATGGGACAACTCCCCCAAAAGGAAACGAAAGTTTTCGTCAACAGAAAACGAAGGGGCAGCAGCAAGTCCATCGAGGAGGAGGAAAAGAAGATCATCAGCTCGGAGTACTGAAGAGGATGGGGATACAGATTCGGAAGAAGAGAATAAGGTTGGTATTAGTATGGGTTCTCACTTTGACGCCCTCCAGGGTCTACGAGGTGAGCATAATGTTGGTGGTTCGAGACCACCCGGCTTAGTATAGGAAGTTGTCCAGGATATTGTCTGTTTGTCTATCAACTTTTTCATCATCAGTGTGAGGGGTAAAGATTATTTAAATTCAAGTGATGAAATAAGTAGCTACTTATACATTATCTCTACTATTACAACTGGAGCGAGTTGACCTTCTTTTCTGCTCCCCACTTTTGATAGCACTCAACTGCTTTCCCGGTCAACTTTTCTACCAAGTCTGCGTTACCCAATTTCTCATGAAACGCGGCTGCCAGCTCACAAGCCAAGGCTTCTTCATGAACAAAACGGTGCTTGCGAGATGACTCGATTGCCAGGGTGTACTTTTCTGCTGCTCGATCCATTTCACCAACAGCATAATGACTTTCTGCTTGCAACAAAAACAGCTTATTCTCAAAGTTCCATACACTAGCCGCCATCCAAGTTTCCATCTTCTTGACGGCATGAGTTGCCCTGTCCATCCAGAACTGGTCTTGACTTTCTCGATAGAAATGCAATGAAATCATACAACCATAGAAAATACGATAGATGTTGATGAATTGAGCAGCCGCATCGCCTTGACGCTCAAAAAGCTCGAGGTACTGCCGTGCACAAGTTTTTACTTCGTCAAACCTCCTGAAGATGAAACTGCACATAAATTTGATTGCTAACATACTTTCACACACCGTAAATTCATTGCTACGCAGAGCTTCAGCCAGGTGTTCATCTGTAATAAAATCTTCTGCACTTCGAAACTCTGATGAGATGTCACCGAGACAAGAGATAGCATTTGATACTGGTAGCATAGATAAGCTCATGACCTTTCGATTACGACGTTCTGACATGCGCATAAATGATGCGACTTCTTTCCCAAGAGGAGTAAGCATAGACCCGGTGAAAAAGGCCCGGTAACAGTAAAACATAGAGGCCGCGCAGGCATTATCGACCATCCCAGACTTTACAGAGATACTGTAAGCATCCTTCAATTGTGGAACAATAGCTTGTACGGGCTCTTTCCAGATATTCACCATGCCAAAAGCCGCACAATAAATTGTGGGGAGAAGTCTTTGATCAGAGCCAGCCAAGGTTACACTCATTTTCGATAAAGAGTATCCCAGTGAAAAGTCATTGAAGACCGTGACAAAGCTGAGAGCAGTCATTGCGAAACCTGTAATCCAATACGGGTATATAGAAAGAGACATAACAGTATTTAATCACACAAGGTTTGATGAAAAATAAGAAACAAGGCAAGTGCAACAAAAGAAGAAAAAATCTTACCTGCACAAGAGTACTTTGACAGACCATATTGCAATGTTATTTTGACCATGCGGATCGCTATTAGCGGAAAGTACTTGGACTGATTCTGGTAGCACATAATAAGTATCTCTTCTAGGAAGCTCATAGCATTATTTTTCTGGGCATTTTTCATCTTGTCCAGGTCAGTCAAGTCAGACGTGGACAAGCCTGCCAACCGCTGTTTCATGCCAAGGAGCTCCTGTACAATGAGTCCAACTTCAGGAGTAGATGGAAAGCTTTCACCAAGTTGTTCCAACACTTGGAATCCGTGCGCGAAAGCGTCATGTACACGCCCTGTCTGCCTTAAGAATCCAGATTTGACGTGAGCTGTTCGAAGCTTATCTTCAAAACAAGTCGCATTATTATACACCTCGTCTATACTTTTCATCATCTGTTCAGTGTCTCCTTGGGCCCACTCAACTAATGCTGATTGAGTAAACAGATCTAGACTCAACCTATATCAAACCATGAGGGGTGCAAAGTGTGAGATAGAGCTGAAATTTAATAAGGCACACTTACCACGTCATTGTAACACACTCACCTATAGCTATGTTTCCAGTAGTCTTGTTCGAGGAATGATATACCGCATTTGACGCACTTAGAAGCACAAGCATAATCTGTCGCATGTGTTGCTTTTGTAGCAGCAATAAGGTTCAATTCGGCATAGAGCAGCCGAGTCGCTGCATCATGAATCCAATCAGGGCCGACTCTAGAAATCAGATCTACAATGATAAACAAGACAGCATCATCCCTACATCCAGATGTCTTGGCGACCAAATTCGTTATCAGCTCCTTTTTCATTGCCATTCGTTCGAACTCAGTGTCAATTTCTCTAGCCGCCTGTACACACATGTCATGGACAAAAGAATACTTTTCGTCGGTTCTTTTCAGCAGCCCCGCTTTCGTGGAAGAGTCCAGACTTTCAATTAGATCAGAGTTGCCGCACGAGTCCTTGACTAATGCGAGCACCTCCAAAGAGACCTCCGAACCGAAGCAAGACATCATCGATAATCCTGTTTGTTGATCCTTTGGTAGCCGTAGCAGCTTTTTTATTAGAATCTCAGCTACACCATCCGAGATGGTCCTGCTCTCTATCATTTCCTCGTCCCACTCCCACATGTTCTGCGAGAAGCTAAACACCAGAAGATTCTCTATTGTCAAATCATTTAAGAGCTCTTTCACAAAGAATGGGTTCCCGGTAGTTTTGTGGTGAACTATCAAAGAAAGTGGTTTCGTAAGGCGTTGAGAATAACAGAGCGCTTCCGAAACCATCAAGTTAACATCAGATGCAGAGAGTTCAGGAAGAGCCATTTCTGTGACTGTAACATTGTAGCAGCTACGAACCTGTTGAATGTATTTAGCCAAGTCACTCGAATTATCAACTTCGTTGGTTCGAAACGTGCCAATAATGAACACGTTTGTGCCCCTTCCAGCGTGAGCCAAGGTATCGTCAGTAATACTTGCGCCCATTTCCTCTATAAGGAAGAAAATCAACTCCAAAGAGGCCGAATCAGCCCATTGCAAGTCATCCAGAAAAAGCAACATTGGAGTACTATCCGATGCCGAAGAAATTGCCTTGAGAAGGACAAAGAACAAATTCTGCACCCTACATTTGGATGCCATTGTGTCAGATTCGTTGAAATCAAATACTGTCATATGCTGCATTTCTTCAGTGCTATCATTAGACACCATGCGCTTCAGGTTAGGTATCAAATGACATAACATAGCNGCCTTGAGAAGGACAAAGAACAAATTCTGCACCCTACATTTGGATGCCATTGTGTCAGATTCGTTGAAATCAAATACTGTCATATGCTGCATTTCTTCAGTGCTATCATTAGACACCATGCGCTTCAGGTTAGGTATCAAATGACATAACATAGCGAAGCTCTCCTCGTCGAGGGACTGCTGTAAGATATTGTCCCTGATATCTCCCAACTTTTTCTCGTCGGATGCAATCTCTGTGTTCAAGAGAGACGAGAAAAAGCGGTCAAATGCGGAAGCTATTGTTAAAAGAGGTTGAGGCCGGGAAACCTGATCGAATTTGCAGTGGAGGGAGTACCAGCCATTGCTTGTCAGCTGTGCTGTAAGTTCATTCACCAAGCTACTTTTACCGCTCCCTGCAAAACGGAACAATAATGGTTCAGCAAGTTCCATTGTGGTTTAGTTATATTTGATATTGCATGTAAAACAGAAAAGGGAACAGTACAAAAACAAACACCAATACCACAAATTCGCTTACCTGAAAGTCCAGATATCATTAATACCTCCTGCTTCACCGATGACATAGATGAATTCATCGTAGAATCTGCTTCTTCTTCTCCATTCTCTTCCTCAATCATCTTCCCCACACACCGTTGATACCAAAGTGGAGCAGCCCTCCCCGCCAACTCCATCCCCCATTCCAATTCCTTTTCCCTACAATATAACTTTTTTCGAATCGTTGGTCGTCCACTTAAACGTATCGTATCATATAAAAAGTCACGTGGGTTATCAATCATCTGCTCCAAGTCCAATATAACATCGGTAAAGGATGATATCGACTTATCATATTGGAATAATTTTCCAAAGTCAACATCATCACGATTACTTAATGCATCGGAAATAAGACGACATATCGAGCTTGGTACACCTGCCTGTTGTAATGTGGTAGAAACACTTTTCTCTTCGAGGCTGCTGCTGCTGTTCCCGTAATCACAATTCCTCCTTCGTTGCTTTCGTGTGAATACTTCCTGTTGGGGATCTTCTGTTTCCATCATATTCTTATCGTCGTCATCCTTATTCTTTCCTCTGTGTCCTCTCCCTCTTCCTTCTTTACCACCACCACCACCACCATCATCATCCGCATTTTCATTATCTTCCGAGATACGTAAAGATGAAGTGAACGACCACCGTCCCTTACTCCCATCCAACGACGAAGAAGACCCCTTACAACTACCACCACGACGTTGTCGACGATGATTATTATTATAAATAGGAGGGGGTACCAATCCCTGACTAAATAATTCATAAAATATCATCCCCAGTGCCAGTATTTGTCGACGTTCTGAATTTGGATTGGTATCCTCGGATGAGGTGGATGTTGTCGATGTTGAACGTTGCATGGCTGTTAGTTCTAGTAGCATGTTGCTACTGCTGCTGTTGGAAGAGTTGCAACTGTTGCTATTATAGGAGGGGGTGGTATCGTTTTTATTGCTGTTGTTGTTGTTGTTGCTCCCTCCAGAAGATTGTCCATCTTTATCCATTACAGATGCAAAAAAGGCCTCAAGTCCTCCTTCATCACCACCATCACCACCACCACCACCTTCCCCTCCCTCCAAACTAATGTTGCTACCACTCTTTTTCTTCCTCACCATAACATTCTCAATAGTAATATCCTCACAGCAATAATACCGTACAGCAGAATTCTCTTCCTCNCTTCCTCACCATAACATTCTCAATAGTAATATCCTCACAGCAATAATACCGTACAGCAGAATTCTCTTCCTCCTCTTCCAACTTCTCATCAACATTATTATCATTAGTATTAGCACTCTCAAACTGCTCCTGCTGATTATGACGAAATTGGCGACCCAACTCCCTACTCAAACACAGTGCCAAATGGGTAGCATTTAATACATATGACTTATGTAAACTTTGTCCCATATGTGTTATAGTTGGTGGATATTGTGTGGATTGATGTTTTATCCATGTCCGTAGTGGTGCGCTACTCTCTAGTTGTAGTTGCTCATTGTTAGTTTTTGGAGGCTGCAAATGATGATGTGGTGGTGTTGATGACATCACCGCACTATTATTATTATTGATGAGAGGTGAGTCATCATCATCTGATTCAGCACAGCTATTACTACTATGATGGTGATGATGATCTGTATCTGATGAAGACACGAGTTGCTGCTGCAGCTGCTGTTGCTGAGTTTTTGAATTCGCAGTCAATGGTGGTTCGATCTTGAATTCATTATTATTTAGCAGCTTTGTAGTGCTGCTGTTGTTGGTGGTGGTGGTGCTAGAGGTGTCATCTGCCTTATTTATGCCTCTGTTAGAAGCAGCAGCGGTGGGAAGCAGCCCCAAAGAAGACTTATTGGACATCAACTTCTTACAATCATCACCGTCATCATCATCATCATGACAATAAATAGTATCAGATAAATCCGTAATCAACGATTCCCACGCGGACGCATTTTTAGTTTCTATATCAAGACTGTCAGATGATTGCGATGATGATGATGATGATGATGATGATGTCGATTCATTAACTTCATTATCTTCATCGATATTTTGTAGATTACGACTATTATTACTACGTCGCTTGGTGGTGAACATTGTAATATTGTATAATGATCTATAATATATTTGTCAGAGCTATAAGAGTCTCTCTCTCTCTCTCTCTCTGTCTCTCCCTCTCTCTCTATCTCTCTCTCTCTACTGTTATTATTTATCTACTCTCCAGAAGAGGCAGTCCCCCGCCCGCCGTGTAATAATGTTCAGCTTCGTCGTCAATATATAATAGCGACGAGTGTGATGATGAATGATGAAGGCGAGGAAGGGTGTGATATCAAGTAAATGTCTCAGCGACTAGGGTAGGAAATAGTGGATGCAGCGAACTCTAAGTAGTAAGTTAGTACTTACTTATGGTACCATAACGAGCAAGGAAACATCATCACCGGGCGGCATGAACAGCGATGGGTAAGGAAGAGGACGAAGAAGACTATGGTGCTCTCATTTACAGGGAGAGCCAACTTAGGAAGAAGGAAGCTGCTGCCGCAGTGGCTGCTGCCGAGGCGGCAAAAGATGATGCCAAGAAAAGGAAGTCATCTGTTGATGTTGCTTCAACTCAACGTCGTGCATCTTCAAGTCGAGCGAGTTCAACTGTTCGTAGTAGATCAGCTGTAAATGGTGCACAGAAGACGAGGGCTTCAAAGAGGGAGCGACAATCAACGACAGAAGGGGAGGAGCATGCTGCTCCGAGAAACGTTGCCCGAAAGAAGAAGTACAGATATGAATGCTCCGCTGATGGGTGCACAAATCAAGCTAAGAAAGGAGGAGTGTGCGTAAAGCACGGAGCAAAAGTCAAACGATATGAATGCTCTGCTGATGGATGCACAAATATTGTCATCAAGGGAGGAGTGTGCAAGAGACATGGGGCAAAAGTCAAACGATGCAGCGTTAAAGGATGCACAAATTCTGCTCAAAATAGAGGAGTGTGCGTCAAACATGGAGCAAAGGTCAAGCGATGCAGTGTCGAAGGATGCAGAAATCAAGTTATCAAGGGAGGAGTGTGTGTAAAGCATGGCGCAAAGGTCAAACGATGCAGCGTTGAAGATTGCAAAAGTTTTGCTCAAAAGGGAGGAGTATGCAATAGGCATGGGGCAAAGAGAGAATACAAACGATGCAGCAGCGAAGGATGCACAAATAAAGTTGTCAAGAGAGGAGTGTGCATCAAACACGGGGCAAAGAAAGAACACAAACGGTGCAGCAGCGAAGGATGCACAAATAAAGTCCAAAAGGGAGGTGTGTGCACTAGACATGGGGCAAAGGTAGAATACAAACGATGCAGCAGAGAAGGTTGCACAAATAAAGTCCAAAAGGGAGGTGTGTGCATGAGACATGGTGCGAAGAGGAAACGATGCAGCATTGAAGGATGCACAAATCTATCCAGACGAGGAGGAGTATGTTGGAGACACGGTGCATACCGCAATCCAACTGATGAGTCTACAGCTTTCACATCATGCTTTGGATCAGAATTTGATAAGACTACCTTGACTCATCCTAATCAGCGTAATTCGTCAAGCCAAGTCAGCGTACCTGAAGAAGTTGTAATTGCACCAAATAATCTTGTAGAGGTTTAAACTATTGAGTTGTTTATAATAAATTATTACAGAGTACATCATAAGAGATTATTGCAAGCGTATGAAGTCCACGTAAGAAGCCTGGTCATTTCCCTTGACACCACCCTACCAAATACTTACCTCCCGGCTTTGCTGAAGCTGCGGCAGTACTATGCAACAAAGCACGAGATCGGTTTGTCCTCTGCGACAACAAGTTCAAATACTGTTGCTGCTGGAGCAATAATCGACTCAATTCTGCTTGATGCTGCATCATTAAAAGGTCTGAAGCAGTATTAGCCAAACCTACATGCGCTGGGACGACAAAATTGGGGCTGTTACTGATGATGCATGATGATGCAGTACCATTACTCATCAACTTTTCTGCACCCCACCTGTTCAATTTACGAACAAAGCTGCTGATTCTAGTATGGCGGAAGTACTTGGGTAAGATTTGAGATTCAAACTCCTCTTGCTTGTGGATGCCAAATGCATCTCCGGTGGGTAGCCAGGAGATGATGTGGTTGTGTTCAGGGTTAGAGATGATTGATAGGAGGGTTTGGGGAAATGCCTTAGACGATTTTTTCTTGGGCAAGGTCATGGGGGAGGAGAAGCTACTATCGATCAAGCCACTGTCAAGAGAGAGGCGATCATCAGGTTCTGGCGGAGTACTCTCAATGGAGGAGTCTTCCGGGCCGGAGATACAGCCCAAGTAAGCAGAGAACACGCTGGAAGAGTATTAACGGGTTAACCCTTGGTACAGACTCACTCTACCAGGAAATGTCCCTACCGCAATCCTGCTTAGACAATTTAATAGACGCTATCTGCGCGTTATCCGCGCGTTATTACCCAAAAAGTTTGGGATATCCTCCCTATCTGTTGATCGTAGATAGTGCGGCTATGGTAGAAATGGTGCTAAATTAGACGTTAGACAGCAAGACATGTTCCTTGCCGAAGAAGTAAAATGAAATTTTTTTCATTTTTCACGATCTCAACTGACTACTTATTAGGAGTATCTACTAATTACTAGGGAAACTACAGCCGAGCATACCAACACAATAACAGAGCAGCTATAGCTAGTAGCAGCAGCATCATCATCAGCAGCAGGGGCTATTATTATTCAGCCATGGTGAAACTAACAGCGGCTATGCCAAAGGGTCAATATCATTCCACGGTCACATCCGCCGTGGCCGATGAGAACAACATCGCCGCTCCAACCCCCAATTCCGCCGGTTTGGACCTCCTCTTTGCCGCCTCCTCTCAAGTGGACAAGATCAGGGAAGATGAACATCGTAACAAGGCAGAGCATCATGTTGCAACAAAGGAGGTTCCATCCTCCACCGTGAAGGAGGTTCCATCATCCACCGTCAAAATTTCAAGCGACGGGGGCACTCAAGAGGCCGGCGATGCGTCCAGAAGTGGAGGCAGCGACACAGAAGAGGCGACCAGCTCCTGTCATGCATACAGCGAAGCCGCTGTCGAGAGCCCTCATGATGCAGATGTCCTCCAGAATCAGGTCAAGACTTTTCCCCAAATCCTTCAGGAAATACTTTCTACCCCTCAATATCAACCAATCGCCCATTGGTTACCCGATGGATACTCCTTCGTTATTGCAGACAAGCAACGATTCTCAGAGGAGATCCTCCCAAAATTCTTCCGTGAGGCCTTATTCCACAGCTTCATCCGTAAGCTCAATCGATGGGGATTCCGCCGAGTCAAGAACAAGAACCGCCGCAAGGGTGAGGAAAGTTCCTTCGCTCACAGCAATTTCGTTCGTGATAAGCCCTGGCTGTGTATGAAAATGAAATGCAAATCCAAGCCAAGTTATCACAAGATTCCCGCTGCCAAGAAGAAGTCACCGCAGGTGGCTGTTGCGGCTGCCAATAATTGTATTGCTTCCGCTGCGCACTTTAATGGATTTCCCGGCGGTGCAGCTCATCCGGTCCCTCCATCTTACTTGGCGACTGCAAGTGGATTATTTGCTCCTGCTCCCGGTGCGGCAGCTACTGCTAATGCTACTACTCCCTACGCCGAAAGAGAATGTTCCACCATATCATTTGAACATCAAGAGCTTCTCTTCCGTGAAAGGCAACTTCTCATGGCCCAGATACATCAGCGGCATCAACTCCAAATGGAGATAATGTCGGCGTACAATGAAGAGGCCTTGGCCAATAGTTATAGTTACCTTCAACAAGAGCACATGATGAGAATGCAAGCTCATGACATAATGCACAGAAACATGTTCTATGGTGAAGTCGAGAGTGCAGAGAAACATAGTGACACATGAACATATTGTCGAAGACACAGACGCACTTTTCCATGAACTTGTACTCTACTTTTAAATGTGTATAAGTATAATTTTAGGTTCATCTATCCGCTGTCTTCGTTAATTCTAGAATTACTGTGATCACGTATCTGGCTGCTGATATCGTAGTTCATCTAGTTGGTCTCTCCATCATAATGACTGTCTTGGGTATGTGAACGCTCAGGCTAGAATTCATTCATGCTGCAGCTGACACTACAACTTGGTCCTAAAGTAGCAACTCCTTCGTCTATGAATCTTATCTATATTCTTTCAAACAAAACAATCTATAACAGCAGCACAGGTCAATATCAAAAACATTCTAATGATCAAGGTTATCGGCATCGAGAAGATTGGCGCAACCTCCGCTTCTAATGTCACATAACACGTTGACTGCAGCAGCGTGAGCACAATCTTCGTTTCCATACTGCGCACCATTGCATCCAACCACCGGCTTATACATTCTGTTGCAACCATTTCTTCGGTGGACACATGTACCAGTGTCACCATCTGGCAAGTCGTCACCATCACAGTAGCCCAATGGTAATTTGCAAAAACATCCCATCTCGTCACATTGAGGACCGGTGCAATCCTCGTCGGCGGTACAAGCATCAAAGCCGGTCGTGGACTCAAGTTCCTCATACAAGACATCAATTTTCTCCTCCAGAAGATCAATTTGACGCTGCATTTCGAAGTTTCTAAGCCTTGCTGCCTTACCAGCAGATGCTGCGAGGACGGCGGTGAAGAGAAGAAGCATGCTGTAAAGGGTACGGGACATCATTCAATCTTTTGGTTTGGTGATCTTCTTCTACGCTTTTTCTTGTTGGCTATTGTTATGAAGAACAATTTGTGAGAGTGCTAAGAGACTCGCAACAACAAGCTCATTGGGTCCCACAAAGCCTGAAATTTGTTGATCTTGCATCAGTCACCAAAAAAGTGTGAGGGGACCAAAGTTCCAAAGTGTACTAATTCCTACGTTGCTTTTTCTAGTTGGACTCTGCTTGCAACAACCAACAACATTTCCTTGTAGTTATTGTGTTATATTTATAATCTAGATTGATTTGAATGCTATTGTTGTTGATGAACAATTATTTCATTTATATTTCATTCATGCAGCGCAGCAGGTGTCATCTTGTGTTGCGGCGGCGCCCCAGCATCATGTTCAACCTTCCTTCGCTTGTTCTTGTTTTCTTGTCCTTGTTCATCATTATCATCTTCTTCATCAGTCAACTCCTCAGACTGCCTCTTCTTCTTTGGAAATTTGCTCTTGAGCAGTTTCTGACGTACAATTTCATCTTGACTCAGCTCAGCTTCAATAGTTATCTTACACTTGACAATCTTGTCGTTTTCATCGGTTGTTAGCAGCTGGTGGACTACCTTTTCCTCCTCATCGTTCGTGAGCTTATATTTGACCTCCATAGTATCGAAACCAGTTAGTTTGAATAGTAGCGGTGTGATTTTAGAACCCATTACCAACTTTTCTTCATGATTCTTCTTCATTTCGTCTCTGTTTTTCTTGTTGCCGTCCCTGTCAATATAGATGCAGTCTGGATGATACATGGCATTGAAGATGTGCTCAATTTCCTCCATCGTCTTCTTCCTTCCATCAAAGAGAGTAAGGTAGTATGTCATATTGTTATTATCTGTTTGTTTATCTGATAGATTTAGTTATTATGAGGTGTCGAAAAGCTTGTCTTGATGAAAGCCTGCCAGTGTCTTGGGAAGAGGAGTTTCAAATATACTAATTCCTACGTATAGAGACAAGGATTGAAGCAAGAACAAGAGAAGCAAGGCAAGAAGCAACATCTTGCTCGATTCCCTGCCCTTGCTTGCATTCAGTTGTCCAACACCATCACGCATAAAAACAAAAGCAACAAATAGCAAAGAGCAGCAACATCAAATACAATGGTTTACACTTTCATAGACGCCAGCATGAATCCTGCAGTGACCTACTATGCAGACAAGAAAAGGTTTGGTCGTGACGAGGATATTACATCACATCAAGCCACCTCCTCGAAAGACCAAGCAAGAAAAACACAAGAAGACGCCGCCGTAACAAGAGATGGAGAACAGCAGCGCACTAGTAATAAACAAGATCATCATACCCCCGGACCTACTCTTGAGCAAAAGTTTCGTCAATATCTTGCTGCGTTTGATGGCAAGAAGAAAGATTTCTCCGAGGTTGAGCATCTATTCGATGCTCTCTTCCGTCAGAACTTTTGCGATGCAATTCACTACCGTCAAGAAGCACCTCAAACAAGAGAGCAAGTCAAGGCTCTACATGCCAGGTACTTTGCGATGGGAACAAAAGCAACTCTGATATACTACAGAAGGGTAGGTCTCAAAACAATCGATGTCTCATATCGCTTGTTCAATGATGAAGAAGATATCGTCACTCGTCAGCTAATTACAAGAGAATTCAAACATATTGTAAGGACGCAGCAACTGTCCTGCAGAAAGGTTTCGTTGAATGCTGATAGTAGATGCAATACTGGTGATAATCAACCCTTAGAAATGAATGAGACAAAATGCACAGCCTCGTCATATATGAAGGCGCGATACAAAAGTTGTGCTTATGGCTGGCTAAGGATGCAAGCATATCCTTCTTCTCCAGTCGCATGATGATATGAAATATACTTAGATATAAAGAGACAAAGATTTTTCAAGAATTAAACATAGTAAAATGATGAACTTATCAGAAACAGTAACCCCACAAACTTTCCTTCAACGTTTGGTTCAACAGGGCAAGTCTTGAGACTTGAGAAAGACGACTGTACGTTCTGATCCTGGACGATAGTCATTGTCACTCCTGTAGCAACCTACAAACAATGAATCAAGAGG
>JALLBI010000096.1:0-18694 GCA_036940125.1 Mediolabrus comicus
AGTAGTAGATCACTAGCTAGCGTTGGCTTTTGCTTCAGATTTTATGGTTGCCATCTCCATCTGTTTTTGATGCCAAAAACAGAAGAAGATCCAAAAATAAAAAATGGTAAGGGGGCTAAGGCCGATCAAGGGACGAGGCTAGGGTGTGTAGTGCATTATTATTTTGGACACGTCGTGCACACTTGGTGGCGGGCGGGCCTTGGCTTGCAAATCGCCTACATACTGTAGGAACTAGTACCTTGTGTGCTCTGTGTGTTTTGTTGTACGTAAAAACGATAAGGGGCAAATTTGCGTACAACCCACAACGCACAACAAAGCGCATGTAGGGAACGTTGTACGTAAAAACCGTAAGGATCGGCCTACGCAAGCTAGTTTTGTTAGAGAAATCGAATCGAAATCAACTCAAATGGGGCACGCACTCCCCAATCCCAAGCGGACAGACGTCGAGACCTCTCTCATCTCCTTTTCCTTTGATACATTGATGTGGAGGGAAAGCGAAAGAGAGAGCAGAGAGAGAGAGTTGATGTTCGTTGTGCATCAACAACAACAACAATACCTAAAGAAGTGTTAGTAGTTGACAACTTCCCAGCTAGCAGCAATTCATCAGTAGCGGCTGCTTGCAACTAACCAATGTCATTCAGAGGTGGAAGAGGCGGCGGCAGGGGTGGCGGCAGGTGAGTCTTTGTAACACATCAGGACATACATCATGTCCTTATCGAAGAGCGGCTCTAATCACTCACACGCAGCTGAGTTGAGAGGAGAAGTGATGCTTCCTTGATCAATCTAAAGTGACAATGTTTGTAACATAGAATTCTTCAACAAAGCCGTATCTGTACGATTCAGACCGTGAAATCTGCTTGAGTTTGTCACATCATCTTGAAACATTCTTCAACTCTAACTTTTGTTCATACCATACTTCAATAAATGCAAAACAACAGAGGAGGTGGCCGAATGGGTCGTGGAGGAAGGGGTTCTCGTGATGAAGGCCCTCCTGATTCCGTTGTAGGTATGTGTAGTGATTGACGATGATACTACTCATTTTTTCTTGATATCCGATGCACAGCAAAACTAACACAAACATATCGATTTTACTTGCTATGTCCTTCTTTCAAACACAACATCAGAAATAGGCAAAGTTTTACATGAATGTGAATCTGAATTAGTATGTAAATTATCACAAGCAGACACCAAAATCCCTTACTTTAATGCTGGAATCTACCTCGAGAACAAGAAGAAGATTGGCAAAGTTGATGAAATATTTGGACCTATTAATTTGGTAATGTTCACTATCAAGATGGATCCGGGTATTGTTGCAAAGAGTTTTCAAGAGGAGGATTTGGTCTATATTAGTCCAGATAAACTTTTGCCGTTGTCACGATTTACAGGTGGTGGTGGAGGAGGTGGCGGCGGACGTGGAAGAGGAGGAGGACGAGGTAAGTTGCTTGTTCTTCTTCCCAGAGGTGTTGTACCATACCCGGAACGCTCACATATTCTCATCTCTTTTATTTAGGAGGAGGGAGAGGAGGGCGTAGTCCGGGAGGTAGGGGTGGTAGAGGAGGGCGTAGTCCAGGAGGTCGAGGTTTTGGAGGCCGAAGTCCAGGAAGAGGCTTTGGAGGTGTAAGTAGAAGTTGTTCTCCGAAAACTTTTGTATGCATTTCTTGTACCCTTGCTAACATCTATTGTATGTTGCTTCTTTTATTACTTATTACAGAGAGGAGGTGGACGCGGAAGAGGTCGCTTCTGAAGTTGCCTCTAGATTTGTTGTGTGCAAAAGGATTGCATGAATCTTTTTAGTAGATTGTTTATATAGAAATCAGATTTAATTACGCTTGTGACGCTTGCATTACATCATCTCATTCCACTGTCGAGCATATACGCTTCTATCTGGACCAAGACTCAATAAATCAGAATGGGTTCCACTTTCCACTACTTGACCATCGGAGATGACAACAATCCTATCAGCAAATCTTCCTGACGCCCATCGGTTGGAAGTTAAGAGAACAGCAGCTCCAGTGCTTCGCAAAGCAGTGATCAATTTGCCCTCGTCCGTTTCATTCATCAGGGCAGAGGCATCATCTAGTAGAAGAATCGAGCCAATCATAGACTTTTTGATAGCTACGGCAGACGATTGTTGATTTTCATTGCCTGAAATCAATTGAGCAAGGACCTTAGTCAACATCACTCGTGACCACTCCGAGGGCGAGAGAGGATACGCGGGTGGTCGTAACGGTGAAGGCTTCAGTTTATCTTCGCTCGCACTCACAACCGTTGACAGTTTAGAGGGGAGCCGGAACAAGACTTTGCTACCAAGCCCAGTGATCTTCATAGCGATTGCCATTGAGTTCCGTTCCTTGGGACCTATCTGACCACCGACTACAGATATAGGCTCAATTATTTCCTCGAGAGTACATCCGCTCATCAGAGAGGCATAGTCTGGCACAGCGCGAATATCATTTAGAAACACTCCTACACGTTTTTGCAGAACCTTACGATCCCATTTCGATATGTCGACCCCTGCAATGTTCAAATTGCCCCTTGCGTAGGTTGTAGTTCGTGCTGACTTAGGTGGCGTGAAGATGTATTCAGCTATACCTGTAAGAAGTCGAGATTTGCCTGCTCCATCATCACCAATGATTAACACTACTTCCCCATTTCTGACCTGAACATTTGCTCCTTTCACCGCCCAAGCCTTCCGCGAAGAATGTGCTGCCCAGAAGTCCGAAACGACAAGCCCTTTAGTAGGAGATGCTGTCATCATAGCCTGAAAGTCTGCCCCTGCTGATGACTCGGCGGATAGTTTTTGAAGTTCACTGGCAGTCGCTGTAAGTTTTGAGAAGAACGAAACCACCGAATGTTTGAGTCTAGAATCAGCAGCCACAATCGAATGATGAGCTGCCTTCGTTGTATTCAGATGAGCAAATAACAGAAGTGTCGCAAGATTCAGTAGAGCTACCCATCCATCATCTGTTACAGATCTCCATGACAGCTTTGAGCCATCATTCCCTTGTACTAATGCAAATACACAAAAGTATGCAACCAAAGGGATCGACAGTAAGATAGACGACGACAAAAAGTACAGTGCATTCCTCAATAGAGACTGGCAAGCCATCAAGTAGACAGCAGATTCACGTCTCCGCCTTCTCTTCTGTTTCAGCAACTCCGAGTGCCGCGAGGGACCTACGATACCAGCATGAGATGCTTGGTCGGGTCTAAGCTTTGAAAATTGCTGCAAGGCTCCTTGGACACCAAGAGGGGAGCTAAGTATTCCCAGCCTAGATGAACTTGACGATCCGATGTTTGACCAAAGGCTGAGAACTGAGTCTTTCTCCTCGCTGCCATCGACATCATCAGCGATGTTGGCTCCTGCAGCAGCAGGTTTGCGACGTTTTTCCAAAGTCGGGAGGTAAGATACCGCCATCATTGTCCCAATGAGCGACACAACTACTGCTACACGCAATGGTTCCTGTCGAATTAAAGCCAGCTCGGCGTTGAAGAGTTTATGAAGGTCACCAGCAAGATCCAGCCCTGCTCTTTTCACAACATCCCACAATAGACTCCAATCGATAGGCGAACTCTTTACTATGTCGATAGACGGTTGCCATAATTGAATTGCCGCCGATATGACTGCTGTTCCGGCGGGACGAAGAACAGCAACTGTGGACACGATTACCACAGTGACAGCTATCGTTACGAAGAAGCGAAGACGCGCTAATGATGACACGTAAAAGGCCTGGTCTTTCGTTGCCTTCCGTAAAGCATCTGATGAGAATGATTGCATTGGAAGCGACGAAATCAAACGCAGATAAAGCTGGCTATAAACCTCGTCTGATGCTGATTGAGATGCAGCTTCAGTAGCAGTTCCAGTCAATATCGGTTGAATCCACGAAGAGTTTGACAAGGACACCAGGAAAGCTGCAGCTATCGCATAAGGCGCCCAACTTTCAAGTGAAGAAAAAATTGTTGACAATGTAACTGTGCGCAACTTCTTTTGAAGCGTCACTGTCGAGTCAAATGATGAAAGTTCGTTTAGGAACAACGGCACTATCTCCCGTAAGGCCAAGAGGACAAAGACGAGCTGCATAGCGTCAAGTGTTGCTTGATACCTCCCGATAGATTTGCATTTTCTTGTAGTCGACGGCGATAGGAGCGTGTCACGCTTTTCCAACAGAGATATCACAGGTCTAGGAACGGCTGCATTACCAGAAACCCTACGATTCCCTCCAGCAGATGAACTTCTGGAAGCAGCAATACTAGGGCTTGGTTTTGTTCGTCGAAACAGCCCCCCAGATTTTTCACTAGACTCATCGTCAGACCAAGATCCGTCATCAAACATGAAATCATCCGAGCGAGAAAACTTTGGCATCCGAGGAAGAGGAACTGATCCTAACGCAGCTTTAATTTTGCCACCGAATGAGCTGTCTTCATCATCATCATCAAAATCTTCGTAGGGACGCCGTGTTGGTTGAGAGGTAGAAGGTGGTACCCGTCTGTTGCCCTCGTATGATGAGTTAGGTACCGGGTTTGATTGATATTGTGATGTCTGAGATGGATTAGATTGGTGGGGAGGAATTGCTGTACTTGAAAATGGAAGAGGTGTCGATTCCGATTGCATTATTGTTTCGTCCTCAATATCAGAATCAGTATCATCATTATTTGTATCCATTGTTCTTTCTACATCACCGGTTGTCGTTTCACTCTCCAATGAATACAGCTCGGACATTGGAGGAGCATAATTCTCGACAGTATTAGCTTTCGCAGGACCACGAGAAGAGGTCATTCTTTGTTGCGGAAATGATTGTCTCGATTGAGGAGGGACGTTTGCTCTTCTCGGCCCACCACCCTGCATTGGTGGCGGTCTCATCATTTGCGACGGTGGTGCCATTCTCCTAGCACCACCCGACCTTAGTGCCTCTGTTTGACCAGTAATGGCACCACTAATGCTGTTGATATTGCTCCCAATACGTGATGTCAAGCTTGAAACACTGGATGCTAAATTGTTGGTATCTAATGTTTCCGATACAGAATCTATCCCCGTTTGTAGCTTCTTTGCGGCCAAAGAAAAGAAACGTGACGCTGTCGCTCCTGCTGAAGATGTGGGCCTTCGTGGATTATTGTAGATGGTTAATTGGTTGTTTGGTGGTGGCTGTTGACGATGATACTGCTGGGAGTACTGTTGCTGATGCTGTTGATATTGATGATACTGCTGCTGCTGCTGTTGATATTGTTGCTGATCCCATGATTGGTAAGGCTGATTTTGTTGCTCCTGATTCCAATTCATTGATTGCTGATTATTATTATTTGTATATTGCTGTGACTGAGTTTGGTCACCCCATTGCGAATCTCGCCATGAATTGTTATTTGTTTCACTGAATAAACTACTCGTATCCTCAATGATTGGTGTTGCGTCTATTGTATTATCTTCACTCTCGGGTTGGTGTATCATCTTCTCTTGACTATTGTCAAAAGATGTCTCACTATTAGAAGCAGACGCATCATCAGTTGCTTGTTTGGATGACGAAGTTTCATCATCACTGCTATGATCATCATCAATCAGTGAAGACGACTCTGCCGAAAGCACTACCTTTGCTGCATTGTTCGAGTTATCACCGTCTTGGTCAAAAGCGGAATGCTCACTAACAGAAGTAGTAGCGTCTTGATCCAATTTCTGCAGAGGAGGAGGTGGCGGTGGAGGAGGCGGAGGGAGGATTCCTCCTCCACCGGGCGGTGTCATTGCTACAATATGAGTACAGCATGACAAAATTATACACAGGTGTTGTTTTGTTCTGCGCAGAGATGACATTATTGCTTGGGACGGGAAGATTTAGGGCTGTCCAGAAATTATTATTGATACGTGCACACAACTTGTGTCTACTTTCACTTCTTGCAAAAATTGATTACAATCTCCACACTTTTCGATCTCCTCTATGGTACGCAGAATCTAGAGATGATTGTCCCCAACGCACTGCTTAATAACTATTAAGTAGTCAATGCTAAATGCTAACGAAACGTTACATGTATCTGGAAGTTAGGTTGGCAATGCTTTTCATCCTTGTCAAGTGCAAAGTGCAAATAAAAACGTGGAAGTCGATGTGTTTTATTTTACTCAAGGGCTCATCCGCACTTTCACTTGAGGAGTTGACACTAACACCTACCCTACCTATGGCAGTTGGCAGTTGGCAGCCAAATAGCGAAGGTATCCAGTCCTACAGAACCATGGGCTGCACCTCTTCCAAGCCTTCGGGCAAGATAAAGGCTAGGAATACCAGCCATATCGCGAACAAAAAAGCTGCTCCCCAAAGAATAGGTGCGTTCCTAATTCTCAGCAGTTCAAAATCCAGATGCCAGGTGTATTATTGTTTTAACCTCCTTGTATTTTTTTCTGTTCTCCTCTCTTGTCATTATTATTTCAGATAGTATTAGTGAAACCTGTGTTACAACCTTTGGAGGAGTTTCCGTCCGCTATGCCTACTTGAGTCAACGCGGATATTACCCAGATGGTGAGTTTATTAAATAATCAATTGCTTCATCACAACAACATTACAACCATTGTTTCCTCATCCATCTCTTTCCCACTCCTACCAATATATACGCACCACCCTACATTTGTAGACGCATATAAAGCAAATCAGGATTCATATTCGGTGACGCATAATTTTTCTGGAAGGAAAAGTGATGCCTTCTTTGGTGTGTATGATGGACATGGTCGAGATGGGGATAAATGTTCCCAGTTTGCTCGTGATCATCTCCCTCCCATGACAGCCAAAATTGTTGACAAGGTGATGATGGATAGAGAGAATGCTGCAAGTAATGATGCCAATAATGATGGTGATGACAACGTGGCTGTGGATTTATCGAAAGATGTGTTGCAGAATGCCATTACAAAGGCACATGTGGAGTGTAATAAGAAAATGCACGCCTGTCAGGACCTAGATGATTCATTATCGGGGACAACATCTATATCACTCTATTTGCATGGAAATACTAACAAAATTACCGTGTCGAATGTTGGAGATAGTCGTGCTGTTATTGGAAGGAGCACTGCTTCTGCTGATAAGGAGGGGTCGTCGTCGACGACGTCGTCATCTACCCTCAAAGCATTTGCATTGTCGAGGGATCAAACGCCATACCGTCGGGATGAACGTATACGCTGTAAGAAGCAAGGGGCACGAGTCCTTTCGTTAGATCAAATTGAGGGACTGGAGCCAATTAATGAAGATGAAGATGAGGGGGATGAAGATGGAGGTATGGAGTTAGGAGAAGAAATTGATGAGGGGGGAGATCCTCCTCGTATTTGGAGTCCCCACGGTGATTATCCTGGTACGGCGTTCACTCGTAGTTTGGGGGATGCAATAGCAGAGGAACTTGGTGTTTATGCAGAGCCCGAGATGTTGTCACGTGAGCTTACCAAGGAAGACAAGATTATTGTGCTAGCATCCGATGGCGTATTCGAGTTCCTAACGAATCAAAGTGTTATAGATATTTGTGCGAAGTTTTCCGATCCTCTCGAGGCATGTAGAGCTGTTGTTGCGGAGAGTTACGAGCTATGGTTACAGTATGAAATGCGTACCGATGATATTACAATGATTTGCATATTTGTCGACGACGTTGGTACACCAAAATCGTCTAGTAAAGATTTGGAAGTTGCGGCTTCAATGAGCTCAGCCGGAGAGCAAGATGATGCCTTAATTTCCAACACAGCCAGACCGGTGAGATCGTCCATGTCTACTGAGAAATCCCGTGCGATTGAGATGGCGAAAAAGAAGATGGGACTGCGCAGCGTCCGTGATGTGACTCAATTTGAAGAAGAAGATTTTGATTTGGAATCGCTGTACACAGAAAAGACAGACGAAGAAAAGGCAAGTATATCTGAGGCGATTCGTGCGTCTGTCATGTTCCAGAACATCACTGATGACCAAAGGGAATTGATTTACAAAGTCATGGAGCCCATGCCAGTTAAGGAGGGCCAGTGGGTTATCAAGCAAGGTACTGTGGGTGACAGGTTTTACATCGTTGACGAAGGGCGATTTGAGGTTCGAATTGTGCCTGAGAATCAAAAGGACGAAGACGGTACCGGGGGCAATTGCGTTCATGTTTACGAAGGATCACGTGAAAACCACTCCCATCCCAGTTTTGGGGAGTTGGCATTGATGTATTCGGCTCCTCGCGCAGCTTCAATTATTTCGCAGACTGACGGTTTGCTCTGGGCGCTTCATAGATATGCCTTCAAAAAAGTTATCGCAGAACAAAGACAGTCACTGTGACATAATTCCTGTCCGTAGAAGTGCAAAAATTCTGTATCTTCTACTTCTTCTTCTCTCTTTCAGCCTCTCATTTCATCCTCCTTACCCTGACAATAGTCTCTGATAAATAATAAGCTAAAATGAACAACGCGGACACCATTTATTCAGATGTTGATAAAACAGGGCTTGGCTATGGGCACTCCTCCCTTTCCTCCCGCTCCCAAAATTCGGCCAATCCGGCTGAGGCAGCCGATCCAGTCGACGCCAACAATGCCGACGCCGCAGCACATAATTCAACCGCTTGTGCAGCGGCGACTTCTCCCGCTGCTACTGTCGCAGCCGTTCCCCAGTTTGAGACGGGAAAATCTCTTGACTTTGAGCAGGATCATCAAGTTAGTCCGGCTATGGATATCTCTCCAGCTCCAGAGTGTAAGTACACACAATATATACAAAAGTATGCATTATTATTAATTTATTCGGTACTCTCATCATTTTATTATTATTTCCACTAAATGTACCAATTTATTCAATTCCACTGCCACAGGCATCCTTAGTGATGTAGGTAGGGGTGGGGATGAAGAGCGTACCTCTCCTCTTTCTAATAGATGGAGAAGAGGAAGTAACTCTAATATTAATGACGACGAGATCATAAATCTTCTTAGTAGTGACGATGAAGCGTCTACTAAACAACCTAAGAAGAGAAGAAAACAAGAATCAACAGCAGCTACTCCATCCCAATCTGAAGAAGGTCCATCTACCATCTCAACAACTTCCCCAAAATTGCCAGATAAAAAGAAAGCAAAGACAACAGCAAAGGCAAAGGGGAACAAAACTACTATGTCCACGTATCAGGAGAGGGGAGCAGTGAACAAGGGCACAGCAACAAAAGAAGAACCTATTACCTTCGACAGTAGCGACGAAGAAGATGTAAGTTTGTGTTTGTAACTTAGCGTGCACGTGCACAGCATCTTCTCAGGATCTGTCTCATAATTTCTCTCTCTCACCTCTCACTCCCGCAATTTTCCCTCTACTCTCCCCTTCCCCCCCTCCCCTCAACTCTCAACTCTCAACTCTCAACTCTCAACTCTCAACTCTCTCAACTTCACATCTCCGTCTCCATGATGTCACCGCTGCCACCTATCAGGTCGATGCCTACGACGATGGTACCATAGCACCGGTGCTACCTCTGCGACAACAGCCTGCCGCCGCAAAGGATGATAATGCCTACGAAGTTCATGACGCCGCCACTGCCGCTACAGAGGCCGGTGGACAACCCATCATTAATCATGATGATGATGTCAAAGACCAATTTGAAGAGAGCGATGATGACGATGATGATGATCCTGACGATGAATTCGATGAAATGTACGTGGATGAAGATGATAACTCATCCGCTGACGGAACTTCCGATGATGATGAGGAGGTAGCAAGTCCGCAAACTAGCTTTGCTGAGTTCTGTGAAGCTGTGAAGTCTGGTCATCAATTGGACTTTTCATACATTAAGTCTCTCCGAGAATCACTTAGCGTTGAACAGAAGGATGATCTCGCAACGGCTGTGTACCTTCGAATCAATAACGTTATTGAAAGAAACCCTGACCAATTTTCTGAGCAGGCAATGAATGTCTATGAGGAGCAAATCAAAAGGGCTATATCAGGTGATGGTGTTGATGTCATCCTTCTTCATCTACTTTGCTCACAGCTGAAGGATGGCCATGAAATTTGTTTTGGAGATGGCAAGAAGCAACCACCGGAGGATATCATGAATAAGTGTCCTACAGTGCGTTTTGTCAATGAAGTCAAGAACTACTACCCCAAGGAAGAAGATCTTCTTTCCCGTGGTGACGTTATCATCAACGAAGGGGATGTTGGGGAGTCCATGTATATCATTTTGCCTGGGGGCAGCTGCAAAAAACAAACTTCAGAACATGAGTTAGCGTTGGAAGAAGGGGCCTTCTTCGGAGAGGAAGTGCTTAAAGCTGGTGCAGAAAATAAATATTTGTCAACAGTGACAGCAAGCAGCAAACTGTCATGTTTAACACTGCAAAAATCTGACGCAAAGCGTGTCATTAGCAGTATGAGAAAAGGGAGCACAAACATGGCGTAGCTGAGTAGTGCTCATATATTATTTGTGACTAAATAGGATAGGAATTTCGTCACTCCTCCAAGCAAGCTGTTCTTATCTTATATCCTACTACTCTCTTTGTCTCTCCTTCACCAATCCTCTCAGCCTGCCAATTGTTTCTGCCTATCCTTTCACACTCATACTCACTTAAGATTTTTAGCCAATTTTGTTTGTTCCAAACAGCAAAACTTTATTGGAAACCCTGGAAAGATCACTCTATTTTAAGAAACCAACGCCAGCAGGCTCCCCCTCCTCCTTCGCTGACACCACCGACCACCGACCACATGCACGATGGCACTCTTCTCACTACTACAGAATTCTTTTAACTGACGAGAGACACAATGAGGCAACGCAAGGCCCATCCCACCACGAAAATGTTAGTGCATATGAAAGAAATCTTAATCGCTGTGTATATATGTTTGCATGTGTATTATTGCACTGCCTTCTCATTTAACGGCAACCACGCAGATAGAAGCCGCCCGGGAGCATCGGAATTGATTTGCAAATATACCAATGGCGATGAGGAGCAACCCATCCAGAAACGCCATGTACCGCGCCGTGCCATGCCACATATACAGACCTCATCGAGCGCAGAAGCTGCCACAAAAGCAGGGTATATCATACGCAGTCGGGGTGGTAGCGTGTCGAGCACCACAGGTGCAGCACGTGATAGAAGCAGAATGAAAGAAGAAGAAAGACGACCGCTCCGTACTATCCGAAGAATTGTCCACAGGAGCGATAAAAAGAAGTTTCATACAACTGCACCAAATTTAGAAGAGGAAACAATATTTCAGGATGAGCGAAGAACAGTGGACTCATCACTGATGAAAGATCGGAAGACTAATAAACCCCAAGCTCAACGTGTTACGTTCAAGGCAACACAGGTAGCATCACGTTCTCTTTCTTATACTTCCTCGATGGAAAGAGCCACCCTAACCGAATACATGACTCAACCTGTAGAAGATTATAGTTTGCTATCGTTTCATGACGAAGAAGACTCTTCAAGCCAAAGCAGTGCCAATCAAAAGGAGGTAACAAAGAGACGATGGTTTGTGCGGCGGCTGACTCATGAAGAGGCAAGTAGATACATCATTGACCCAATATCATCACCCACAAGCAAAGATGAATTGTGTAGTCCAGTGAAAGAATCAAATCTCTTCAGACTGGCGGTGCCCTTGCAAGCGTTGATCGGCTGGGACCTAACGCCTGTGATTGATTTAGAGGTGGTTCCTCCCGAAGTAGTAGAAACCAGCTGTTTGAACGAACACAGTCCCAGCAGTTCAACTGATGAAGGAAGTAGAGGCGATGTTGAAGTTCCACAATGGGGTGGCTTTAGACAGATACGTGCTCGTCAACGTCGTCATGGAGACGGCACAACTCATTCTCCAACCGTAAAGATTAGATCAATGAGTGTTTCATTGTTATCAACAAAAGAGGAGGTACGACAAGCTATGTCTAAACCCTTCACTATTACAGCTAAAGACAAGAAAATGCAAGGAGAAGCTATTGGAATGGTTGGAAAAGTCGAGGAGTGGCTGAAGCCGCACATCACATTTGAGGCCGAGCTAGCTTGGCAAGATGGAACTAAGACCTCATCCCCATCGCTGGTGACTGTGAAGTCATCAGCTGTCACCAGCCTGACCATACCAAAAATATCCAATGATATTCTTCGTGCTACTGTCCCATCGGCGTTTCTAGTGAAACGGCTTGGTGCCACCCTAACTTCGAAGGCTTTAGAGATTTGTTTACCCAGGTTCCTACGGCAATTAGAACGAGATTACTACAGGTGGTCTGGAATAGAGGAAAAATTATAGATACCCAGCGCGTCATCTTATTCTGAATATGAATATGAATATGATGCATACGCATGCTAGATGAATAGAAGAGAGAGAGAGACAGCTAGAACATAAAGATATGCAATATAAAACACGTAGCTTTACTCGATTTAAACAAAAACATATGTAATCATGCACGGAGTGTGCTATCCTCGTTATATACTCTTTGTGCCTACGCTGACTTTACTGTCACTTTCCTTTTCATCAGGTTATGTTGTATGCGACGGAATCGTACTTACACCAGCAGAGGAATTCGCGACTGGCATGCCTGCACTTGATGGCACTACTGGGTTTTCAGTTTCCTGAGTACGCTTCATCTTTTTTCTAGCTCGATAAAACCAACTCTCAAGACGTTTCTTGTCTACACCAGTTTCTTCTATAATTGTCTCCTTTTGCTTCAGAGACGGCATTAAATTGATAGGTGCGTTGGTAGCGACCCACTTATCCATGTAGCTGTTAAGTTCTTCTGACGATGGCTTGACCTCACTTTGTGGAGTAGACCTCTCCCCACTTTGAGGTGTGTTGGCATCCGAAGAAGCCGCTGGAGAAGACGTAGTGGAGGACTGTGTCGGTGTCGAGGACGCCGCGGCTGCCTTGGCAGCTTTCACACCAGGTATATGTCCAGAAATCATTAATGTCAACTCTTCCTTTGCAATCCCTTCGATTCGGGGTACCAACTTCCGCCGAGGCATGTATTTCTGGAACACAAATGGTTCAAATTCCTTCATGGGGAAGGGCAACGATGAATTGAATATCCGTTCTAGATTCAAAACTTTTCGCCTAAATTCAATGTCCTTGTCAACAGAATCTGGATACTGCTTCCTTTCTGACTGTCCCAGTTTCACCAACGGTCTTACACGCCCATACACGCGATTTTCTAAGCTTTGCTCTGGATTAGTTGCCTTGATTAATGGTAGGACGGGGAGAGTCCTTCTCAGCATTTCCCAACCCTCTTCTGACGATGAAGAATAAGAATTATTATTGTCATCCTTCTTCCTATAATTGCTTTCATTCTCAGAAAGGAATGGGACATGCGAAGATAAGAAATGGAGTATAGCCAATGTATATTCCTTCGAATCCATACCCGCAGGAATGTCACCAGGACTGGCAGTAAGATGAACTGATCTAACAATTTCTGCAGTCGATAGACGCGGCACATCCATAATCATGGGATCTTTTTGTATCGGTTGCGGTGGCGGCCATAACTTCTTCTTGTCATAACTGATACTAGAGCTTTCCCTATCCATATCAAATAAACGCAAAATGGATGCAATTATGGAAGTTTTCCCTTCACAAGTTAGTTCGGCAACAGCTCTATCGGAAAGTCCTCGGATGGACACATCACGTGATGCAATATCGCCCTCCCCTATCAATACTTGGTTGTAGCGGCTCTCACTATTGGTAGCAGTCGCAGACGATTGAGATACTGGTGATTCAGGAGAGATACTAATATTGTGACTGCCGAGAAGTGACCGTAGCAAATCCTTACTCTTCTGATGTCCACTATTATTATCATTTGAGTTAAGAAATTTTTTCAATGAGTCCAGACCCGATGTATTATTCGAAGGCATTTGATCAACTAGTAGCCGCCCCGTCTTACTCGATGATGGGGTTGCTACATCTTGTGGCGTATCACTGCCCCAGTCAAACGGAGCACTGTTGACGATGCCGAGATGGCTGAGAGCTACTTCATCCTCGTCGGCCATGGTTGCTATTTTAGCTGTTGCTGTTTGCGCTTTGCTGTTGTGAGATAAAAATGAGACACTTTTCTCACATATTATGAATATTGACATGTCACATGTGCGTGCAATGCAAAGTCTTGCAAAGTGCTAGATATGCAGTGAAAGCTAGATATGGTACTTCGATAGATTCGACGATGGCCGCAGTGCTTTGTCTTTGTCTCTTGGTGGTGTTGGCTCAAAGTTGTCTAGCCGACCTGTACCAACTACTTGGAGTTTCGAAAAATGCATCCACAAAAGAGATCAAATCTGCATATCCACGAAAGGCACAACTCACTCATCCTGATAAAAACAAAGATGTGTCCACTGAAGAAGCTGCCGAAGCCTTCCGGCAAATAGGCTGTGTTGTGTCTGTACTACCAAGAAAACTTACTAACTGACCACAGTGGAGGAAGGCTCAAAAAATGGAGCCTTGGACTGATCTCACGATCAGCTGATTCGATTTCACGTTCCCGCTTCAATTTTGACTTCTCCTCAAAAAAGAGAGATTTTAAAAATTTATGTCCAATCTCTTGGTTGGCAGCAACGCTACACGAGAGTAATGCTACGATTATGTGTGTAATATGCAATGATACGCACTTATAAAGTATCTAATATACTATGAAGTCGTAAGCAATATTCTTCACTAGTCTCTCTAGTCCTCGGGTCGATTGGAACATGCTTCCTAAACGGTGTGGTTACTTCCTTTCCTCACTTCTTATATGTCGTTGGATGCTTTTGAGCGTGAATTTATCGTAATACTTCCTTCTCCAGCTCTAGAGAGAAAGATTGAGGAGGGCAAAGATGCCGCAGTCAAAGTCATTCGCTTTGCTTAAGACATTTCGCCAACAAATCCCATTTCAAAAAAGACTAGTGACCTTCGTACATGAGTTGATGGACTTGTCATATGTTGCATATTATAGATGATAACATACGAATTGCCCATTGTCCCTTGCGATGCCAGTTGTACTTCTTTGCCTACTTCTTCTTACTGCCGCTTTTACTTTGTTTCTTCCTCTTCTTTTCTGTACCACGGGAGGAGCAACAGCCNCAACATCATCTCCCTCAAACACAGGCGCATCATGAATGTCTGATACTGTGAGATCCTTAGGCCTGGCAGCTATTGATGAGGCAAACATTGGCAATGCTGGTGACTCTGAATGATTGCAGCTATCATATGAATCCCATCCACAATCAATATCCTCTCTTGCCGCTCTTACTGCCTCTTCTAAATCCCAATTGCTCAGATCCAAGTATGCCTTCGCCTCAACCAATTCCATCGTAGGGATTTCTGCCTGAAAAGCATACAACTTAAATTCCTTTGAAGTCTTATCCTGAGTCTTAATCATCATCCCATTGGTAACTCCTACCATTGGGATCTTGATCTTCTTTGGAGCCATTTGTAAACTGTTTCCAGAAAACTTATTCTCCATTCGTAGCTGTGTTGCAGAAACCTTGTATGCAAGACACAATCCCTGCAGAGTATCAGTGGGAAGAACAATGTGTTCAAGATAGGGAGTGTCACCCTTATATTCCGTCATTACAAATTTGTTCTTGAGCAACGATGGAGAAGCACATCGAAGCAGGTGAGAAGCACTCCCACCATTACCAGAGAGTAGTGATCCATTGATGGAAATAACAATTGTGGATGCAGATCGATCAGAAATGAGTTCCCATCGTTCAGAATTGTTGTCAGCAATAGATGATACTTCGTTATCTGGTGTTTTCTCCTCCGATATTTCTTCAGAAGAAGAGAAGGGTGACTGATTGATGAGAGGTGATTGTTGTTCTTTCATCTCGTCGTCGTCATCATAATCTTCTTCTTCTCATAGGTCTTCATCATCACATCAGTGGCACTTTCAAAGATTCCAACAACGATGGTCAGTTCAACTAAAAGACAAGCTTGAAGTGAAGCAGGCACAAGCACGGGTTTTACATGTGGTTAGTCTTGATCAGCTTAAAACAATCATGCTCGATGACAATGATCGACTCGAGAGAAATCTACTAATTTGTTTCTTCACGCCACAACTTGAAAAGATAGTTACCGATACCATCGTATTCCCATATCCATTCGCTGGGATGTCTCCACAATCAATTTGGTGGGAAGATTTATTGCAAACGGTTTCAATACGATTCAACCGTTCTAACGAGCTATCGAGATACTTTAATGTTCCAAATGGCGATGAGATGAATGAGCCGTTCTTTATGTTTTTGAAACGAGGCACAAAGTTGGGAGATACATTCGAATATGATACTGATAAAGTTTACAGTACGAGTGATCGAGGATCCTTTGAAACATGGATGTGGTCAATGATTGAAGTGAAAGTGGAGTTTATTAACCACCATTCACATCCTGTTGAAATCTACTGGATTAGTGGTACGCGTGCGACAATGAAAGAAGTTATAAAACCAGACTCCTCCTCAATTCATTACTCCATGTTGACCCATGAATTTTACGCAAGAGATAAGCGAGTCGATGAATGGTCAGGTAGTCCAGGGCGATGGAAACTGAGTAAGAATAGCAGCTTAGGTAGTTGGAAAATTGGCGTGACTGGAGAGGAAGGTTCTCCTCCAATTATAAATGGAAGTGTGGTCATAGCTATACAACCACAATCATGTCTTGATATGTCAGGTCATTGCGGTTTCTGGGCTAATCAAGCCCAATGTGATGAGAATCCAAATTTTATGAAAGAGAAATGCATGTTGACATGTAATTATTGTACTTCTAATGGGGATGGTGCTGATAGTAGCGGTGAAGCTCATGATGAGCTGTAATGGCAGGTAATCCCGTGAGAGCTGTAGAGGAAAGTTATTGCTATCGCCAGGCAGCGTGTCAACATATTTTTGCGAGTGGAAAAATTTTCATAGTTCTCTTCACCATTTGGAGCAAAAACCCAAGATGCCACAAACGCAAGGATCGAAGAAGTTGTTCTACACCTCTGAATGGTCATCACATCATCAATGGGTAAAGCAAATGAATGTCATGAGGTAACCTTCTTGGCAGGCGAAGAATGCCTGTATTCGGTCGTGAAGAGATCGGCTGTTTCTCTTGGTTGGAAGGTCATCGGGGAAGAAGCATCTGACAAAGTTAAACGAGATTGTCATGTCATATGGGTGGACAAGTCATTTGCAAATGATAAGCGATTTATTTCCATTCAACCATGGCAACGAATAAACCACTTTCCTGGAATGACAAACATATGTCGTAAGATACGCTTGGCACAAAGTCTGGAGTTGATGAAGAAGAAGTTCCCTCGGGAGTATTCGTTCTTCCCAACCACATATGTCCT
Organism: Mediolabrus comicus; assembly: GCA_036940125.1. Lineage (NCBI taxonomy): Eukaryota > Bacillariophyta > Thalassiosirophyceae > Thalassiosirales > Thalassiosiraceae > Mediolabrus > Mediolabrus comicus. The sequence continues at coordinate 17,206 of JALLBI010000096.1, forward strand.
ACCACTTAATCTTGCGGCATTTCGTTCCCTATTTCACAATGGTCAGAGCACGAGTACCTACATTGTGAAACCAGATGGAAGTGCACAGGGAAAGGGCATTTTTCTGACCAAGCGTATCGAAGACGTGGAGAATCTTAATTCCATGTGTGTCGCGCAGCAATACATCAAGAACCCTCTTCTTATTGACAAGAAGAAATTTGATCTAAGAATATATGTGCTTGTGACCAGTTGCTGTCCATTGCGGATATACCTGTTTCGTGATGGATTGGTGCGAATGTGTACTGAAGAATATAAACACCCCACCGATAGAAACTTGCGTGATAAGTGCATGCATCTGACTAACTATTCCATAAACAAACGTAGTGACAAGTACCAACGCGACGGAAAGGAGTCAACACCAAGCAACACTGGAAATAAACGAACAATTTCTTGGCTATTAAATTGGCTCAGTCGCGAACGAGGAGAAGCAGCGGCAAACGACCTTTGGGCCAAAATTGGAGATATCTGTGTCATGACGATTCTCAGCATTTTACCTACACTACGACGAGAGTATGATACGGTATTTGGCAAAACGAAGCTACCGACAAATGAGGGGCAGGAATCAAACAAAAGTGGATCCTCGGGCAACAGAACAATCCAAAAAAGCCGCTGCTTTGAATTGTTGGGAGTTGATATAATGATCGACACCAAGCTGAATCCCATCTTGATTGAGGTGAATCATTTGCCGTCGTGGGGTACTGATAGCTCTGTTGATGAACTCATCAAATCTCGTGTGATTGTCCAAGCTCTTTCTGCAATCAACGTAAAGTTGCATGAAAAGAAGGCCTACGAGCGAGCACGTCGGAAACAAAGCCGGCTTCGTCTTCGGAAGATGAGGCAACCGGTAGATGGTGATTCGGCCCGAGACGGAGATGATTTACCCATTCAGAGTGATATTGCGACAAAAANGAGTTACTATTCAACATCCTCCTCCCACGAATACCCATAATAGGTTCCCTCCTCAAACGATACTCCTTCTGAAGTATCTCTCCATTCTCCTTCCTCTCGATAATCATATTGACAAAGGTGCCCTCTGGTCCTCGGACCAACTCCGCAACATCCGCCGGACTGTAGACCCGTTGGTTGTAATGGAGTTCAGACGAGTCTACTTGAAGAACAACATCACCCTTTTGTAAGCCCATTCTGGCAGCTGGACCACTGGGATGAAGTGACTTGATGATGATAACTACTTGATGTTTATGCTTGCGTTGTAACTCTCCATCAGATCGAGGTGGACGATCGGATGGAAGAGAGGCAGCAGCAGCTACATTGGTAGAAGAAGAAGACGGGCGGCGTTCACGTGGTTGCGCAAGAGCCAATTCAACTCCAACACCGTATAGATTCTCACCAGACGGGGATGCAGGACCGCCAGTAGCAGCGTTCGTCTCCTTAATGACGTTGAGTGTCCATGACATAAACTTGGTTGTCATGTCGACCATTTTGTTGGCAG
>JALLBI010000097.1:0-18306 GCA_036940125.1 Mediolabrus comicus
CAACCAAAAACCAAACTCCCCTGTGGATGATGTTGTGTGCGACCTTTGACGGACTGTAGATTTCACCGCCTCGCAGCCCAATGCCCAAACTGAACACCATGTCATCGAACTGCCGTCGCTATTGTTGTTTTCTCTTCGTGGGCACACTGCTTGCCATTGCTGGTGTTGCATCATCGTCGTCTTTCGACACACTCGCAGCACGCCACCAAGAAGCCAAGCCATTTTATCTCAGAGACATCCAAATTGGAGACACGACATTACCATTTTCCCCAGTTACTGTAATTCTAATCATCCTCTCAATAATCATGATCATTCGAAATGTATTTGGAGGTCCACAATCCTCAGCTACAGCATCTCATATCTTATTAGATGATACTGATGAATCCAAAGCAAAACTAACAGTGTTAAAGAAGGAAATAGGTACAGACTACAACAAATTTACCGCAGCTGCTCGCAAATATTCGAAATGTCCAAGTGGGAAGGCCGCCGGTGGAAGCTTGGGGACTTTTGGGAAGGGTGCAATGGTTCCACCGTTTGATAAGGTTATTTTTGACAAGGAAACAGCAACCAAGACAACGATTGGCCCTGTTCAGACGAATTTTGGTTTTCATTTGATATGGATTGAAGAACGCACCCTGGTGGATTAGAAAAGAAGTTTCTCTATCGAAACTGGATCAGAATGAGTAGGAGTAGCTGCTGCTGTGCATGTAAGATGATATCCCAACTTTTCCTTTTAATTCTTAATTTGTTTAGATGGACTTCCACTTCTTCATTTCTTCTTTGAAGGCTCTCTTGGCTAGATTTGCAACTGTGACCCCTGCGCTATGTTCACCCCTCAGTTGAAGCAAGGCCTGAATGCCACCCTCCTCTGCAATTGTCATATGATTGTTGAAATTGTCAGCCAGTTTCAAAAGTGCCAGTGCAGCCCAATGTCTTGCTTCAGAGTGCGTTGCCATTATCGAGACTAAGGGTCGAACACCCCCCATCTTTGTTAGGGGTACCTGAAACGACTTATTCTTAGCTAGGAGAGCAAGTGCGAAAGCTCCATAATACTGGCATTCTTCATCGACTAGCGATGTGATTGCCGTAATAACCTCCAGGGCTCCGGCCTCATTCATTCTGTCATGGCATTCCTGGGATTCAGACAAGAGGGCCAAAAAGTACGCAGCCGAACGTTTGGTTTCGATGGACCCATCTTCTAACTTTTGGACTATCAAAGGAAGCAAGCTCATGTCAACAATAACGTTCAAAACGTCGGCGTCTTCAGCTAGTGATCCCAACAGATAGATGCAAGCGTGAAGACTCTCATCATCTTTACAAGATCTCAGTATCGCCTGTAAGGAAGACAGTCCATTCTCTTCCACAATGCGTTGTTTCGGTTTTGGATCTGTACTCAATGCCAATGCATTCAAAGCCAGTAGGGCACAGTGGCGTAACTTGAGATCGGGGTATGAAGTCGTCTCCAGCAATGATCGGACAAACCCATGATCAACCATTGTCATCCTATTCTCATCTGATCCAAGTGATAGTGCTGCTATTGCTAGGGATGCTCGACGTTCAACTTCCAAGTCAGGATATCTCAGGAGGAACGATATAATACGGAGCATGCCCTGTTTCAGTATTGTCTCTTTTTCGTTCCGTGTTGCAACGCACAGATTAGAAAGCGCGAGGGATGCGAAGCGCTGAGTTTCGCTATCGACACTCTTTGCAAGTTTTGATAACGCTTTTGGTACATCGTGAGAGACCATTACTTCCTTAATCGCAATGTCAACGGCAAGAGTCGACAACGACCTTGCAGAATCTCGAAGGAAATCAACATCGCGGTTTAGTACAGAAGCAGATCGAATGACTTCCACTCCTCCATCTATCACAATATACCGTCGAATATCAGGTACAGCTGCCAAATTTGCGACAGAATAAATAGCACTTCGCCGAACACATACATCTTGGTGTCCACAGAGGCGCAAAATCGCACTGATCCCACCGTGTTTCATTATAATAAGACGTCCTTGTTCAGTCTGTGACAATGATGCCAAGGAAGCAGATGCAGACCTTTGATAGTCCAACGACTCACTATCTGACATATCTAGATAAAGTGAAAAAACGTCATCGTCCTCTCCTCCTCGTTCGTCCATTTCTGAATTATCTTGTCGTTGCATGCAATACTCCTTCGCCATGAAGCGCATTGCGATCGCAACATATCTTTTGATTTCATCGGAATCCGAATAGCTGAGGGTTTTTATTATTTTGAAGCCACCCTGGCGAAAGACTATATGTTGCTTCTTTTCAGCAGAACACAAGTTTGCCAGCGCACGAGCACAGTCCTTGGTGCGGAAAGAAAAGATGAAAGAGGACTGATTAGGATACCAATCAAAAAAGATGTAACCAGATAGAGCAGCACAGCAACCTTACCCTCCAGATATCCTCGTGATGATTGATGACTGCAGAAAGTGCACCGATTGCCCGTGCAGCCCCATGTGAAATCATGATAGGTTGGCACTCCACATGTTCGCTCAAATTTCCAAGCGTGGCAGCAATTTCAACTTTCAGATCAATGCTTGCATTTGGGATGCTACGGGTGACACAATGTAAAATACCACTTTCCAATAGATTGTCGACTACGCACTTACTGCACGACAATGAACGCAACGTTGCTGCCACTAGCACATCAAGATCTGTTTCCTTGCCACTTAGCACTTCTACCATCAAAGCGGGAATGCCAAGTTTAAAGAAAACATCCTTTTTCTCACTACGGGCGCTTACATTTCTCAGTGCTGTAGCAGCATGCTTCCGTGTCATAATATCATTTGCCTTGATGAGCGACAAAATGTATTTCAAGGCGTTATCAATAAGAGCAGGGATTGAACCCACAGTGACACTCAGTTTGCTAACCGATAACGCTGCCAAATAATCGCAATCTGCACAAGAGGCGGCTTGAAGTTGGACAAGACCGGAAAGCCCCTGTCGAATGAAGGTTGGGTGCAGTTCTCTGGAGGACAACAAGTTGGCAACTGCACGAGCAGCTTCACGTTTAATGGAACTTTCTGTATGGGAAAGTCTGTGAAGAATTTCATCCAAAATATTAGCACTGATGAGGATAGGGTGAGTATTGATGTCTTCTGCAATGTTCGCTACTGTGTTCAGGATAAGTCTGACAGTCGTAAAGTCAATACTCCGGCGGGAAAAATCTATCAGCATCGAAATGGTTACTCGAGCCATTCTCAAGCGGTAACTAGAACTCTTCGATAAGCCACACAAGCAAAACGCGATTTCAAGTCGAACTTCGGGTTGTTCTGTGTTGATTCTGTTCGAAAGAGCTGGGAGAATACTCGACAGTGCATCTCTATTTTCGGTCTGTGATGCCAGCCTCCCGAGGGATGAAAAGGCTAAGCACTGGTCATGAACATCACCCGAGTTTGATAGGTCTATCAAATGTTGCATTACTGCCCCTCCAATGTCGTGTATTAATCCAACTCTGGAAGTGAGGTTAGCGATTGCGAAGGCGGCACCGAGATGTTCTTTGCAAGCATTGTTTGCCACCAGAGCTGCTTCTCTGACAAGTGACACTTCTGCAGCGGTACTCTCATTTGCGCACAGATTAGACAGACACAAAAAAGCGCACTCGCGCGTCTCTCTACTGTCTTCACGCGACAGATTGATGATTGGTTGGAAACCTCCGTGTACAGCAATTTGAGATTGAGTCTGATTATCATTGCTCATATTTGTGAGACAAACAAGACCAAGACGCTGCATAGTCGTATCATCTTCCTTGAGAGACAATATTGCAGTTTGCAACCCTCCACCTTTCATAGCAATAGGTCTTGTCCAGTCGTTGCAGGCAATATTTGATAGAGTCATCAGTGCGCACCTCTGACAGAGCAAGTCTCGACTGCGACAAGCCAATACAATGTATTGCATCAGACTACTTTGTGCAATCATCATTGTGTGACTTTCATCACCAGCCGAAAGGTTGTATAGACACAATAGAGATGCTCGTTTTAAATCGACATAGTCATCATCATCATCATCATCTGCGTTGACGATTACGCTCTCAAGGCAAGATAAGCCCCCGGCAGTCAATATTGCAGCTCTATGCTTTTCTACTGAGGCCAAATTGCAAATCAACATGGCGATATAAACACCACACTCTACAGTGGCTTCCTTTACCAAACCAAATAATTGACTTAGATTGAGTTCCCTGGCAACAAGATCTCTAAGACGACACATGGACGTCAAATTACACAAGACCATAATTGCATATTGACGCGGCACCGGACAATTGCCCAAAGCAATACGATTGAGGCTCTGAAGCAAATCTTCGCGAACAAAGTCGTTTTCATGCATCGGGCAACTTGTTAAATTGCACAAGACCATTGTTGCCAATAGAGAAACTTCATCGTCTTCGGAAGCGACACATAGTTGGACTAGACGATCTATTCCGTCATGTAAAAATATAGAACTTTTGTTCTCTTCGACGACCATTGTCAACCTGCTCAACGCGCGACATGAATTTGCCTGACAAATAACGCTTGGCCGCTTCAGCAACAGCGTCAGCGCACCTATGCCTCCAAGAACACCAATACGGGCGCTGACATCCTCATTTGTGGCGACATTCGCGAGGGTGGCAGCAGCATCACTGCAAGTTTCTTCATCTTGACATTGCAGTAATTCAATTAAGACTTCTAGGATAGGGCCAACAAATTCATCATGATTTACAGTAGCACTCGACATGGACGCAAATGCACGTGCTGAATTTCGCTTCACTCGGGCACTCTTAGATTTGGATAGCGTTACAAGACGTCTGAGTATTCCCATCTGAACTAAAGCGACCTTGTTTTGTGCATGTTCCGCTAGACTTGCAACAAATAATGCGCATTCAAAAAATAGAGCTTCATTTTCGCTGAAGTCAACACAATCTGATAACACGCGAACTACTGAGTAGTCCATCAACTCTGTTTTCATGGTGACGGAAAGGTGGCGCAAGATACCCATCGCAAACACCTTCAACTCGATTTCGGGATTGGACGCCAATTTTAGTGCTATCGCGACGACGCCATAGCGACTGATAGCAATTTTGTAGTCATCGTTTGAAGAGATATCTCGTAGCGCCGCGGCACTGTGAATCCGAACCTGCACCTGAATATGATCTACTAATCGTATGATGGATGCGACGCCGTCGTCAGAAAACAAGATGGCATGACAAGCTTTGTTTGCAGCTAGTTTTCGAAGCGCTAATGCCGCATTGCACACACACTCATGATCATGAGACTGGCTGATACGAACAATTGATGCCATTCCTCCTTTCTTCAAAAATTCTGATTGAAAATCGTTCAAGGACAAAAGGTTCACAACCACTCTGATTGACTCTCTTACAATTGGTATGTGTTCACTATTCAAATAAAGAATCAGCGAGGCAACTATATTTGGCTCATCTACAATGGCACGACAATAGCGAGAATCTTCGCCAATGTTTGCAATAGAACCCAAAGCAAATCGAGATATGTCTATATCAGACAGGTTGCTTAGGCCGAGCAGACAGTTCATCATTTTGTTGCTCTTCACGACTTCGTTTCTGGCCTCATTTCGTAGAACAAGGTGACATATACCAGATACCATCTGACGGCAGCATTCGAGGTTGTCAAAATCACATGTTTCGGCCAAAAATGGCACTACTCTGTCCGGCATGAGATTTTTGACGTCAGTACTCTTGTTCTCACACAGGTTACGTATGACCCCTACAATATATGTAAGCACATTGGGTAACTTTCTTTGACGATGTTGATAATATTTCATGAGATGAGGTATGATGCAATGCTTGTGTAGGTCTTGATGCGTGTCTTCGTTGAGAGATAGTTTATCAACGAGATATACTGCGCAAAGGCTCAATTGATCATTCTCGACCGCTAAAAGCTGTAACAGTGAAGGTATTATCCCAGTATCGACGATTTGTTTTGCGACAGAGTTGTCGGCAGATATCAAAGAACCAATCGCCATGCAAGCACAACACTTGCTTCCGATCAGTTTTTGGTTCTCATCTTCCTCCGAGCAACTGCAGCTATCGACCATGTCGTAGTCAATTATATTGCGAAGAGCACACAGTACAGCGTCTTCACCTTTTAGTTCCATTCTCTCCTTTGCTGATATGTTTGAGAGTGATAAGAGCGAAAGGTGGCGTACATCTGCATCATTATAAGATAAATTCTTGATAACGGATGATGTAATGATAGCACTGTGAGTATCGAAATTGCTGGACAGATTCGCATAGCATCGTGTCACTTCCTTGATCACCGTAGGATTTGTCAAGTCGGAAGTTAGAGAAGCAAGTCGCTCCAAAGGACAAATGCTCAAAATAGTAGTGTGGTGCTCATTCACCTCGCAAATGGACCCGATACAACGACACATTAAACTAATGCAGTGAACATCATCTACTTCCAACAAACACATAAACTCCTTGATTTCATCTGACTGTGCCAATTCAATCTTATTTTGATCGTTCAGACTCAGTAGTGCCAGAATCGACGCAATTTCCCGCTTGCAGTCAAGACAATCGACCTTTAGCCCCAATAACAGTACGTGAAGAATGCCTTCTTCAAATATTGCACGTCTTGAATCATCCGACGTTGAGAGTGCTCGAAGCGATGATAGGCCACATAACATATCATTGGGATTCAGTGCGTTGCAGAGGTACATTATTGACGAAAGACCTCCATTGCTAATGATTGCGGACCTACTCGCGGGCTGCCAAGCTAAATTACAAATGGTAAGTGCCATAGATCGTTGGGATTCAATGTCGCTATCATTCAACTCGGAGATCCCAACAATTAGACTTTCTAAAGCACCACTATTCAGAATAGGTCCGTGAAGATCAATGTTGCTAGCAATGTTACCAATCGCTGTTGCACCGAAAACTCTATGAGATGAATGTGTTTCATCGCAAAGAAAGCCAATTAGACTTTGCATATCGACTTCTTGCAGGATTGCGTTGGCTTGGTCACTCATGGTTCCACTCATCGATAAATTGCAAAGAGTGAGGAGAACATCATGTTTAAGTTCTAGATCATCAGACCTGACAAAAGCAAGAAGATTTCCAAATCCTCCACAAGATATTATTTCATCACAGATAGAGGATGATGCTGACAATCCCCGAAGTGCAGACAAAGCATGCATCTTAACAAGCCTATCTGTGCATTTGAGACAACCAATCAAATCTTTGGTGATGCACCATTCCTCCAGGATAGTTCGAGACGTCGAATTCGACGCCAAGTTTGCTACATAAAGTAGTGCACAAGAGCGAAGTATAAGATCGGTCGACGAGATGTGATCAATTAACACCGGTGTGCAACCTTTGAGTATTAAGTCATTTTGAAGTGAGTGACACGAGGCAAGGTTCGACAAGCACGCCATCGCATGTTGCTGCGTTAGACTGTCGGTGTGATTTGTGTCAGCTTGCTGTATCAACGCCAAAAGTAGTTGAATAGCCTTCCCATCTTGGACTATTTTTTGACGACATTCTTTAACTCGCGCAAGGTTTGACATGAACATAGCAGCATATCTGCTACTCAGAATGTCCCCACAGCGAAGCAAATCCACGATTATAGCCAAAGTTCCAGACGTTAGAATGTCTGGTATAGTTTCACTTGCAGATGAAAGATTTGCGAATGCTCTCACCGATTCACGAACGACTGCAATGTCATTCGTGACACGCATGACATATTGAAGATGATGAATGATTCCTTGCTTCACCATCACAACTTTGTTCTCGTGTCTTTCCAAAATATTTGCCAACGTCCCGCACGCTTGATGGGACACAGTTGAATCAGAATCACGACAAAGTGCAGTAATTTTACTCATTCCATCGTTGTCCAACATGATCTTTTTGTTATCATAAGAAAGTGATATGTTGCGGAGTGTGCCGGCAAGTTCTCGTTTCAGTTCGAGGTCGCACTTTGAGGCAAGCGAGAACAATGTCTCCAAACAATTAGACTCCGGAATAATGCTTCGCCAATTCTCACTCGTACAGAGATACTTCGCAGCCAAGCAAGCTTGGAAGGATGTGTCATAATCGGAACATCCTAGTAACATCCCAAGCGCATCAAGAGCATTTGCATCCTCTAGCATGGCGTGATTCTGCTTGAATTTAGAAAACAAGTGCAAAGCAAACGACAATCCCCTCCTTGTCTCGATATCATCAGATTGAACCAGATCGAGAATCGTGTCAAATTCAATCGCACTCAAGACAACTTCATGGTTTGATTCCACGGTTGCCAAGTTGGCGATGGCCATAATTCCGTAGCGTTCACAATATATATCATTTGTGTCAGAGATGAGAACCTCCAGAGACTTCAATACATTACTGCTCATTAGATGTTCGTGATCTTTTGCGCAGCTAGTGACGAGAGCAAGACAACGACTAATCGCACCCTTCGTTTCGATGTGACCATCCTTGCTAATAGCGTGTTTGCACATTATGTCGAGACAGTTGTCGTCGAGTAATAACTCGTGTACATCTCCACTATTAGACTCAGCAAGGTTTGCAAGAGCTGATGAGGCGAGGACCTGGCAAATGGAATCTTCACTCTTCAATAGTTCTTTCAAGGCAGGCAACGCTCCAGATTTTGCCATTAAACTTCTGTTTTCTTTTGCCATGGCCATATTGTTTAGGGCCGCTGCGCTTTCTCGTTGAATCTCAATAATCGAAGAGCCGTCGCCACCCCCACGCGCACCCAAGATCAGAGGCTCCAGACCTCCCTGGCACAGCAATTGATAGCGCAACTCTGCATGCTTCGAAAGCCCGTGAAGCCCAGCAATGGCCTGAAATTGTGTATTCACTGAATCTTCTGCTGAAGTAGGGAAAGAATATGCAACCAGTGCATCTGCGCACTTGACATCAATTAGCCTTTTGACGTGATTAGGGTTTGTACAAAGATTCCCCAACGCAAGGACTGCATGCTCTCGGCACTTAACATCACGATGTTGCGTGAGTTTCATCAACATATCTGAAGGATAAAGAGAAAGAGTAATTAACAAACAAGATTAACACACAACTTTCACACAGCTCTCTGACACCCCATCACTAATCTTACCAAATAAATTTTCAGTCAGTGTCTGACTTTGGTTGCTTCCACTTAAGTTGGCAATAACCAAGATACAGAATCGCAAGGTTTCGTGGTCGGACAATTGCTTGAGGTGAAGTGCTGTCGAACACTCCGACGCAATCCAACCCATAACATCTAACGCAGCCAGATGAGGGTGCGAATTTATATTTGAAGATAAATTACTCAGCCCCATCGCTGTCATTCGCCGTGATTCATTAGTCATTTTTTGATGGCAAGAAAAAAGGAGTTGTGTCACCTCATTCTCAAGAAGCAGATTGCAAAATTCAATTTTGGATGCTAAATTTCCCAACGCACGAGCACATTCACTCTGAATTACTTCAGAATCAGATTGAAGTGTGCCAATCAACATTGGTATACATCCAGCGTTCACAGCCACTTCCATGTTACACTCAAATTCAACCAAGTTCGCAAGTGTACAACATGCAAGCTGTACTTCATCATCACTACTACTGCAGTCGTTGATGAAACTGAGAATGACCCCCAACGACTCACTTGCACATATGGGTACTTTATTCCGGTCCAGAAATGAAAGCGTCTTGATCGCAGGTAACAGTTGCCGCTCAATGCATTTATCACCACATTTTTGATCGAGGAGGGCGAGTACTGGCTCAAGGGCTCCCTCACTTGCAAGACATGCCGTCATATTGGAATTCCGGGATAACTCAGCCAAAGCAAACGCAGCATAATCCTTTAGATAGAAATCTGACGAGTTTGAGAATGATATCAGCATAGCAATCGTTCCTTGAGCTAAAATCCCATCATGAGTAGCAAACGAAGCTGCAAGATTGGCAATAGCAAGCATAGAAAACCTGCGGGTTTCAATGTCGGACTTTTCCGAGCGTACCAAAGAGATCAGCGGCTCCAGAACACCGGACTCCATCAAAGCTTCTCGATGGCAGTCGTTTGTGCACAGATTGCCAATACCCACCGATCCAATTCTCTGGCAGGTGGCATCTTTCGACAATAAGAAGGACATAAGTAATAAGTGAACCCCATCTTGAACGATGATATCCGAAGCTAGCAGATCACTGCCACCGCTTAAATTGGCAGACAGTCGTCCACTCCCCCGCTGAATGGTAGTATGCCGAGAGCGCATCACGCCATTACACGATTTAATGACCCCAGTACCGGCAAGGAAGTGTTGATTTTCTCTCACTTCCGATAGATTTGCCAAACATTCGCATGCGTAGGAAGCGATAGTTGAATCATCACTTTCCATGCAAGACATCAGGGTTGCAACAACTCCGCTTCTTGTCATTTCAAACGTATTTTGTTTCTCATGGGAAAGGTTGCAAAGACACGCAGTGATGTCGTGCAAGAGTTGTTGGTCCTTCACTGACACTGGAAGCAGACGGTGCAAAGCGCTAAGTCCACCTTCATTTACTATTTTGGTTTTCAATTTGCTCGCTGCACTGAGTCCCCACAATGCTGCAACAGCATACCGGTGGATCTCTGGACTGGGCTCATTCGCAAGAGAGACGATGCACTGCAACCCGCTCTTGTCTGCAATCAGATCATGATTTGCAAAATTGGAACTTAAGCTGGCAAACGTTTTTGCAACATACTGCTTTGATTCTGCGTCAGATGAGTTCGACAATGCAAACAATGCATCTAAAATACCAGCTTCAATTGTATCGCTCTGAAAAGCTTCAAAGGTGGTGATATTTGTCAAAGCAAGAGCCCCAAACCGCCTCGCTTCCGTGTATGTATCACCACTGCCAAGAGTTGAAACTAGGGTAACGAGAGGAGAAATCGCACCTGCTTGAACAATTTTGAGAACCATCTGCGCATGAGTGGCAATATTTGCAATTGCTAGAGTTGCGAACCGACATTTTCCTTTGTCGACACCCTTCACTAATGGACATAAAGCATTTTCTTCGACCAAGGCCTGAATCAAATCACGATTGAAGGACAAATTTGACAGAGCCCTCAAAGCTTCCTGACGGCAACTGTCATCTAAAGAAGAGCACAGAGCCACAAGTGGTGGCAAGCCACACTCTTCAACAAAGCGCGCGTGAGTGTCGAAAAGCTCCAGTAGGTTCGCTATGGCAGAGCAGGAATGACGTTCCACATCATCATCTCCAGACACGAGAAGGCCGATCAGCGTTGACATGGCCCGATACGAAATCTCTTCTTTATTCTGTTCTTCCGACGAAAGACAATTCAAAATGCAAGAGACCTCTCCCACAATACCCTTCTCACTAGACCTAGAAAGTAGAATAAGAGGATCAAGTATACCCTTTTGCAGTACCCTGTACCTGTTGTCTTTTGTTCCACAGAGTCCCCTCAAGGAGAGCAAAGCATAACGCTGAGCTTCTCCGTCGTCACAACATGCTAGAGAAACCAATAACTCAATTCCTCCTTCATTGACAATCTGCTGATGATAGGAATAATCAGACGAGATATTTGAGATTGCAAATGCGGCGTATGTCCCAGACTCAAGTTGGCGACCATCGCTACAATACTTCAGCATTGTTATGAGTGATGAAATGCACCCCAATTTTACAATCAATTCATGATTATCAGGCTCAGCTAAGATGTTACCAAGAGCCATTGCACAATATTGTTTTCCTACTGGATCACCATCATCGTTTCCAACGTATGTGACAAGAACTTCCAACACGCCATCGAGCTTGGCGATTTCCCTGCACAACATAGTCGTCGACGCAGTGTTAGCGATCGCCAACGCTGCAAACTGCTGCGATTCCACATCCTGACACGTATCAAGGAGACCTGCTAGAGTTTCTATGCCTCCCTTTTTGACCAACCGTTCGTGTAAACTACGATTCGTCGAAAGCTCAGCAAGTCCAAAACAAGTTTCACGTTGATCTACAACATTTCGAGGGTGTCGTCCTCTTGCCACAAATGATTCCAATTGGTTTGTCATTGGTCAGTGGCAGATGTGGATTTATCTTCATTGGTAAATGCTCAGCATCTCCTCTTCGCCACAACGCTCGCTCGCTTCCAACCGAGGAGCATATTACGAATTATTTGCGTAGATTTTCATTTTAAATTTTTTTGAAGTATTTATCAAAAGGGCAAAATCTTTGTTTGTGCTCGCTACCTATTTATTGTTCCAAGCAACTTCTTGTTCGTATAATTCATGTCGTTTTTCAATTGGGGATAGATACCCTCATAAAATAATGCATAGACACTATATTCATATATAAATTCGGAATACATCATTTAATCAAACTCTCATCATTGAGTGGGTGTAATGTTGTGTATTCGGTACTATGAGCATCCGTCACCTCGGCATATCGACAACATCATATCAGGGGTACAAGTACAATAACGTTGACTGATATTATAATATGCAACTGTTCTGCTACCATCCGAACCGTATCCACTCACGCCAGGTTTTTCTTTATAAGCAAATAATGATGGTACCATCTGACTCTTCCTCTGGTGTTTCTCTATTATTATCCAACACTCATCATCTCTAGAGAAGAAAGGTATTTAGGGAATAATAATATCTAGATCACGACATCACAACAACTCTTCTTCTTCATCTGCACCATTTACCAACTTCCAACTCTAGAGAGAGAGAGAGAGACCGTAGAGGATGNGTCTGTCTCTTCTTTCTTCCGCAACGGCGGCGCCGCTTAAATGCTGTCATCATTTGAGCGGCGCCGCCGTTGCGGAAGAAAGAAGAGACAGACCTTTCACACAACCCCAGCAATGATATCATTGTCGTCGGCAGCACTCATCCTCATCGGCCAACTACAACCCCAACACCAAATGGGTGTCTACGCCCGCTTGGCTGATCGCTCTCGTATCATCCACGCTAGGACCAATGGAGCCTCCCGTCGTGACAAGAACAACCTCCCTATTGAGGGGGCGGCGTACTGGTTGGGAGTGAACAGCCCAGACTATCTAGAAGAGCAGAAACGAGTTCCGCAATCGACAAGGGCGTTGAAGAAGAATTCCGATTCAACTGGAAGTGGAAGTAGCACGCCACAGACAGTGAGCAAGGACATTTTCAGCAGTAATCAGCTGAATGATGGCTCTTCTTTCACCGATAACTTTCACCACCGCAATCTCGGGCAACTTTCAGGTTGTTGCCAAACCTACAAGAGCTACAGTGCTGCGGATTTGTGTGAACTTTACGGTCAGGACTGCCAATCAGGTGATCAACCCTCTCATGACTCTGGTGATGGTGAATGTTCCCAGGAGGGATTGTCTTTTATTGGGATTTCGTTCTCTGTGAATACTGCCAAGGGGAATCCGTACAGTTATCAGCTGAATGACCAATTCCCCATGGAAAATATCATTGATAGAAATTATGACTATGTGATGAGTATGGATGAGGATGGATGGTTAGTTGGTGGGGGGTACAAGAGTTTTGATTATTCTGGAAAGATGCCTTACATTGATTCGTCTCATACGGAACTTGTTCGTATTGGAAGTATGGACGCTAACAAAGGGTAAGGTCTTCACAATGCTATCCCTCTATTTCCATTCAGTGTGTGCACTTTGTAGCTCTAACTCTCATTCTGGATCATTTTTTTCTTTGCACATCCTTCATCCATTTTTCACCGTAGAGGTACCTCCATCGAAGAAGTTTATTCAAGGATGAGTGAGATCTCATTCAGTCCCATTTCTGTCTATCCTACCAAGGTCGAAGGTGGCGGTGGCCACCACTCAGGGGACAACGACGAAGGAACTCCTTCATCAGATGTCACTCTTAAAATGAATGTGGTCGAAACGTATACTCAGAGTGGCAATTACGGTGACTACGAAACGTTTTTGCAAAATTTTTTCAATTCCTTTTCCGGAGCCGGTTCATGCATGGACGATGATGATACCGATCCTCACGTTTCTATGTCACGTGGTGTCAAGTTCAAGAGCTCTGGGGCCAAGTATAATTATCTCATGAGTGCCAATTTAGAGGTTGCTGTTTGGCAAGCCATGTATCCCAAGGGAGTCGTTATTGGCTCTAACGGATATGCGTCCTTCCCAGCAGGATCGAGAAACAACAAACAATATGTGGGTTATGGTAACTTGTACTTCTTCTTCGACAGAGCCAACATCACCAAAGCATTCCGTGCTAATCGGGACTTATCAAACAGTGAAAAATCCTATGCCACACT
This sequence comes from Mediolabrus comicus, assembly GCA_036940125.1. Classification (NCBI taxonomy): domain Eukaryota; phylum Bacillariophyta; class Thalassiosirophyceae; order Thalassiosirales; family Thalassiosiraceae; genus Mediolabrus; species Mediolabrus comicus. Next base: position 14,210 of record JALLBI010000097.1, read on the forward strand.
CTATTCAGACGGGTATGCTGCGGGTTACTACAAATCAGTCACAACCGTCGACTTCGATTGGCAGGGGTCTCATGATGGCGGCGATGATGATTGGGAGCATAATCCATACGCCTGGAATGCAAAAATGGCCATGCACGATATGACAGATGGTTGGGATTTACCACCCAATTGTAATCAGGAAGGAGAAACTTTTTTTGGAATCCCTTTGTCTACCAAATCAGATAGTAATGTTCTCGCAACAAGCATCTTCCAAAACCAGTTCGATTTTGCACGATTGATGGATAACAACTATACTTATGTCAAAGGATTTGGAACTAATCATGGCTGGCTGGTTGGTGAACAAATTGGTAACGGTGTTGGTTCAATTGTAGACAAGGATACGGCTCACATTCCCCTCTTTTACACTGGCACGACTAATGAAGACCAGGTGAGTGAAAGTGAAAGTATTGTGATATTTGATTCCCGCTTCAACAACTTTTCTTTCTAATTTCTTTTATTCGTGCCCTTCGATTGTTGCAGGGAGGTATAAGTCTCTCAAACCTCATTAAAGTTGCGAGAAAGATCGATTTCGGTACCTTGTACATCAAGCCAGCGTTCGTATTTCAAGATGATAACGGACACTTAAAGCTACAATTCGAAGCAGATACATCGTCTGCTCTCGCTTATTTGTATGACAGCCTATGCAAGGAGCTTGGTATTGCTTGGAATTATGATACGCCGTACAACAAGGCGGGAGTATATACCAACTGTGCCATGCATGCTGCTGGCGACCGTGCCAAATATGGATGCGGTCCTGACGGTTCTGGGAGTGGAGGCTTTTGCCCTCAAATGACAATTGCCTACAGCGTCAAATTTGCAAGTGAAAACGCAGCTGCTGCATATTTCGAAATGGCCAACAACTATGTCGACTACTGGAGATCATTATATCCAAGTGGCGTTGCTGTCGGCACGAATGATTTCTGCCAGGATGGTGGTGGATGCTTGGCTCTGTTTTTGAATCGTTACGACGCTTTCTATGTATTTGCCCCCAATAAAGGCGGCTCATGGGTAGAATATGGCGGAGCATCATTGGCGCCTACAATATCGCCAGCTCCAACTGCAAAAGGGGGTTGTGATAATCCGGCAAACATGTACCTTGACAAATGCATGATGAAAAAGCGACGGCCCAAAGCCAAAGCTGTTGTATGGGATTCTCTTGGTACTGTTGGGCAGTTTTCACTGTTCTTGCTCATTTTCATGTCTGCGACGCTGTCAGTATCAATTTTCTTGGCGCGTGCAAGGAAGAAGAGGAGACCAGGGGAAAGCTACATCGACTTTTTCATTCGTGATGCAACCAAGAGGCGGAAAGGAAAGAAAAGCAAGAAGAAGAGGAAGAAGAGGGTGAAGGGTAATCTTGATCTCGAAAAAGCAATGCTGGAAGATGGAGAGAAGGATTCAAGAAGCAGCAGATCAAGATCCAAATCCAAATCGAAGAGTTCGAGCAGTAGGTCAAAGAGTCGCGAACGCTCTTCGTCGCGCAGCAGAAGCCATTCAAAGAACACCAAGTCACCATCTAGGCGTAGATCAAAGTCGAAGACTAGGAAGCAGTTGGTTTAAGAGGTTTGCAACTGCTTATGTTTGTTTTGGGGCGATTAGGTTTAGGCTTAGGTTTAGGGCTATTCTGGGGAGATTATATGTGTAAAAAGGGTAGCTGATTTTTATGTTAAAAGATAAATTAACTACAGATAGATACTAGATATACACGTTTTAGATAAGGCCGACAGCAGCCTTCTACCTGGAACACAATTCTAATTCGACATGTACATATGGCAAACTGCGTCGGAAAACTCTTGACACGCCATGTCCAAATTGTCATTGACTATGATGACGTCGAAGTTGCCTTGTTTGGTTCCATACTCAATTTCAGCTTTCGCATTCTGAAACCTCCTCTGCAAAGACTCAGGCGTCTCACTTCCTCTCCCTAACAACCTATCATAGAGAACATCAATGGACGGCGGTGCAACGAAAATAAACTTCGCTTGAAGGTCGGGAAGAGATGGTTCAATTGATGTTTTTAGTTGATGACATCGCGCTTGTTCATCTCGGAATTTCTTTATCGATCGAACGCCCTCCACATCAATATCAAGTAAACAATGTTGATTTGGACCTGCCGATGCATCTAATATTGATTGAAAACTTGTGCCATACATATTTCCATGAACATGAGCAAATTCAATGAAGAATCCACCCCGGTCGATTTTATTTTGCATATACTCTTTGGTAGTAAAGTGATAATGGACTCCATCAATTTCACCTTTTCGTGGACCCCGTGTTGTATGTGATACACTGAACTCGAACTTTGGAAGATTTGAGTTACTGCTAAGTTTGGAATGGTTTGCCTCCATAAATCTGGATATAATAGTTCCCTTACCAACTCCTGATGGTCCACAGACCACGAGAGGCGTCAAAACCCGCTTGGTTGACGTCACGTGATCGTTGCTACTCAGCCCCGAAGATGAAGACGATGATGATGAAGAAGAGGTGATACCTCGGAGCTTAGTAGTTATGTGAGGACTACTTGATATTCTCTGTAGCATGAACGCTCTGCTGATCGATGGTATAGTGGCCACAATGGAAAAGAAAATGGATCTATTATAACAGCGACTGATCCTCATCCTCGCGCAAAGAAGAAGTATCTATATGACTACACCGACACTCCATTCATCGGCAACCAAAACCAAACAGCTGGGTCTGCAATCAATAAGTAGTAATTTATTTCAGGTATGGCAACTTTGTACCACGGTTCATCATTACATCATCTATCATCTATCCAACAGTAGGATAGGAGTACCTAGGCTATAATAGGCAGGAGCACATACTAAAGTAATAATAGGTGACTCAGTTCAGGCCACCTCTCACCTCTCGCCTCTCCTCGCTCCTCGCTCCTGCACGCCATCTCGAATCTCTCATCTCTCCTCTTTCTCCTCGCTCGCTTCAGTCTCTTATCTCCTTGCTCTCCTGCTCCTGGTAGCTGGTAGCGGTAGCTGGTAGCCAACCTCCTCTCCTCCTACACACCATACATATTTCAACTTTCAAGTAGTTAATCATATCTTAGTTGTCAACTAAGTATGGACGCCATTGTCCAATTCCTGCGCAACGCCCTCTGCACGGTGAAAAATTTCAACGTTCTCGGCGACAGCTTCCTCTACGACCCCAACGTAACTGCTCGATACTACAACTTTCCACCACCATTGGATCAAACGACCCCTCTCGAGATTCTAATTTCCTTCACTCAACTCTATGCATTGATTACGGTGTCAATTTCTGGGTACAAGTTGTTTGCTAACTCTGGAGTAAAAAAATTGCAGCTCATTAGCCGACTCGTCTCAGTTCAGGTGGAAAGAAACGATGATGACGATGTGAAGAAAGATAAGAATGAGGTTGTGGCTCGTCGTATAGTAACTGAAAGTTTACTCGAAGAAAGCGATGTCGCAATACGCTCTTTCTTCGTGGGAGTCAATGTGTTTGCTATTGGCATATCCTTCTTCTGGTTGGTTGCAAATAGCTATCATATTACCTCGACTAATTGGATTGGTGGTGTTGCCGGCCTTATCAATGCTCTGACAGTGGCTGAGATTGCCCTTCTTGTACTACTTTACTATATGATCAAAGATGCTAGGAAGGCTATGCGAAAAGCTTCTGAAATGAAGAAATTTGCATCCAAAATATCCAAATCGAAGGGATATTCAGATGTGGATAGTCTCACTGTTGAAGAATTCGGGTGGCTATCAGAAGGTGATGATAATAGCACATCACCTTTCTTTTGGGCGAGTGGAGACATAGCTAGTAATACTGCAACCGATGGAAAGATGCTTACAAAAGCAGAAGATGCCGTAGCGAGCAAGCTAGCAGCACTCGCAAAGAATGTTGACTCCAACGTTGCCGAAGCTATTCTTGCCAAATCGGAAGTATCACGTTTTGAAGGACTGAGAGAGTATGTGTACCTGGTGATTAATTTATTCGCCTTCTATGGATATGCGTCTTGCATTCTTGTGTATTACTTCCAAGATGAGAATAATCAACCCAACTTTATCGATTGGTTGGGCAATGCTGTTGGG
>JALLBI010000098.1:0-18281 GCA_036940125.1 Mediolabrus comicus
TGAAGAAGAAGCAGGCCCTGTTTAAAGAAATGGCTGAGAGAAGGCATTTCTTTAAACAGGGCCTGCTTCTTCTTCATATCATCTTCAAATGCCTTTAAGGCGACCAAAGTTTGGTGAGGCACAATATATTCTTGGAGTATAGGGTCGTAGGTTCCTTCAATATGAGTTGTGAAGAGAGAGTTCTTCTTGTGGCGTTTCAAGAGAACCTCCTCTTGTTGAGCAACCCTGTGCGCCAAGTCAGGATGATGATCATGTTGATGGTATTCCTCTACTGCTTTCAAGAGAGGATCACCAGAGAAAGAACGGTCGCCAACACCCACTGCTTTAATATCCTTAAGAGTCTCTTCGAGGCCACAAACGACCTCCTCCAGCAAAGGATCAGCATGGCCTCTCACTTGCTTCTTGATTGCCATTGTTCGTGTTTATTATTTTGATGTTTTCTCTGTGTTGTTTATTTGTTATCGATGTCTTCAGTACTTTTTTATGGGTAGGTGATTGCAATGCGCTTTGAGCTTGAAAGGGGTTCGCGATGTCGAGAGGAGTGTCACATCACGCAGAGTTCGGGTTAAAAGTGACGCTCGAGTATTGACACTCCTTTCAGTCCCCCTGTCAACCAATGCACGATACCAACCAACTGAAGTAGTATGAGAGGAGTAAATCTCTGCAAGACAGCCAGATGCAAATGATGTATAGGTAGAGAAGAGTTGAACTGCTTGGTTTGCTTCTTATAGAGGTAGCTGCGACACATCGACCAAAGTTTTGCAAAGCAAAGTGAAATAGATGTACAGGAACATAGGTAGCGGCAGAAAAGAAGCAATGTAACAAATTCTGAACAAGTGAAACGTAACTGTGTGTGCTCTATTGTTATAAGATATATTTACAAACCGTGATTTGCGTGTTGTTTTTGTCTTGAGACCATATGGGTCATCATCGCCGACTGCAATTAGCAATTATTCTTGTTTTTTTTTCTTCAACGGAACAAATTATTTATTTCTCGTTGAGGGCGGCAACACCTGGAAGAACCTTACCCTCAAGAAGCTCAAGAGAAGCTCCACCTCCAGTTGAGATGTGGCTCATATCTCCAGCACGTCCAGAAAGCTCAGTGGCGGCAACAGAGTCTCCTCCTCCGATGATGGTGGTGGCTCCCTTCTCCTTGGTCAAGTCAGCAAGGATATCAACAATTCCGAATGTTCCCTTCTCGAATGCCTTCATCTCGAACACTCCCATAGGTCCGTTCATGATAACAGTCTTGCAGTCAGACAAGAACTCCTTTTGCTCGGCAGTGGAAGCAGGACCGTTGTCAAGTCCCATCCAACCATCAGGGATGGCATCGGCGGAAACAACTTGGGTGTTGGCATCAGCAGCGAAGTTATCAGCAATAACGATGTCAGATGGAAGAAGGATTTGCTTTCCAAGCTTCTCAGCCTTGGCCAAAACTTCCTTGGCAGTCTCAACGTAGTCATCCTCAACAAGGGAGGTTCCAACATTGAGTCCCTTAGCCTTCAAGAAGGTGAAAACCATACCTCCTCCAATGATGATCTTGTCGCACTTGTCAAGAAGAGCATTGAGGACAGTAATCTTGGAGGAAACCTTGGATCCACCAACAATGGCGGCCATTGGCTTCTCTCCGTTTTGGATGGCACCATCAAGGTATTCAAGCTCCTTGGCCAAAAGGAATCCAGACACAGAGGGCTGGAGGAACTTGGTAACACCCTCAGTGGAGGCATGGGCACGGTGAGCAGTACCGAAGGCATCATTGACGTAAAGGTCGAATGGAGCAGCAAGTTTCTCAACGAATCCAGCCTCATTCTTGGTCTCCTCCTTGTAGAAACGGGTGTTCTCAAGCATGATAACATCTCCCTCCTTGGCGGCGTCGACGATGGCCTTAACCTCATCACCGATGCAGTCAGGTGCGAGCTTAACCTCTTGTCCGAGGAGCTCACCCATGCGCTCGGCACATGGTCCAAGAGAGAACTTGTCCTCGGGACCATCCTTAGGGCGGCCCAAGTGAGAGCAGACGGTGACGATGGCACCCTTGCTCTTCAAGTACTCAACGGTAGGAATAGAGGAGCGGATACGGGTATCATCGGTGATCTTCTTTCCGTCAAGAGGAACATTGACATCACAACGGACAAGGACCTTCTTTCCCTTGAGCTCAGCCTCGGTAAGATCTTCGATGGATTTCTTGGCATCAAGAGCAATTGGGGAGGCGGAGAAAGTGCGGGTGGAGAGAGCGGCAGGGGAGGCAGGAGCGAAGGCGGCGGCGGCAGGAAGAGCCAAGAGAGCAAGGGCGGCGTTGATGAGCTTCATGGTTATTATTGGGTGGTTATAGAGACGACAACAGTTAAAAATTGTGAGCTCACCTTGTTGTACGGCATCGTGTCAGGGAAGTGGATCCAACTTCACAGCACCAACAGAGATAGAACAGTGAATCCAAATGCGTGGTTGTTGTTCCTCTGCTCGCCACACACGTCCTGTTCTATTTTGAGGGCAAGAAGGATCCCCTCTCATATCTTGCTCTTCCGGAAGGAAACAGATGGTTTTTGGGTGTTACGATTACTATAAAAATCCAATAGAGGTTATATAAAATAAAAACTGAGTATATGGGGCTATTAGGGGGGCTTTTGTCCTACACCGAGTTATATGCCCGCTTTTCTAACAGTCCCAAAACACGTCCAGAGCCACGAAAAGATTTGCATCGTCATTCACTGACGTACCACCCTCGTTTATATGTCAGCATGGTTTTAGTCTCATAATACAATGTATGGAAGCTAGAAAACTCAAATAACATATGATATGTGTCATATGTTTTGGCGCGCCTCTCATATCAGGACTTGCTGCCGACATGAAATGGTCTTAGCATTCCTCCTGTAAAAAAGGTTGACGTCCCTACCTAGGATCTTCTGTGCTGGAGGGCCTCAAAGCACTACTACTTACCATACCTACTCTCATAGAGAGAACATATTGCTTTTGGGCAGCAGTGGGTAGAGATAGATTTTATCAGTAGATAGGGGGTGAAATCAAGGCATGTTATCGGTCTCTCCAAACTTGTGTTTATTATTCTTACGCACAATGGGACTAAATCAATAACCGGCTGGAGTCATAACCTGATTCCTCAAACTTGTTGACAATCAGATCCAATGATTCATAATCACGTTCGTCTTTTGCAGCATAGATGGCTTCCTCCATGGCAACCTGGTGCTTACACCTACCGACATTGCTAACTAATCCGCGAACTATTTTGATACATTCTTTGTTGGCCTTCATCTTGCGCAAGCTTTGGACAACATGCGCAGTGAATGAATGCTTTTGCAATAAATTTGATCTGCTTGCCTCTACGCATGCTTCAAGAATGAGATTGACTACGGAACGACGCTGTCGTTCGGATAGTTTGTCTTTACCACTACTTGCATCATCGTGTCTATCAAAAGAGTATAGATCACCTTGCTGAGCAATACACAGCAAAGGAGCGTTTTTGGTGAGAATACCCTGACTTGCACAGCTACGCATTTCGTTGATGGCAAAGAGAAGTTCTTCTTTTTGGCTTGTTGAAGGATCGTTCCAATTCATCAGCAACTGAATAGTAGATAGCGTGGTGAACAACGAACAACATTGTTAGCAAATGGTTAAGTGCATTCAAGATGGATACGGTGGATACAACCAACAACTGCAACAAAACTGATACTCACTCGAGCATGATGATATCCAACATATCTCTTGATCTCCCAATAGCGAGATGTTATCCATTCATCTTTCTTCATGCCAATTGTGTTGGCTACATTCTCCGCAATGTTTCGGCAGACAACAATTTTTCCTTGCACGAGTTCTGATTCATTCACTGCTTGCATGGTAATGAAACCAAGTTCTTCACTGACACAACCTGCACGTCTAGCCATGTTGTATACTTCTCCTATTTCATGCCATACTCTATTATCGGCAAAGAATTTAGCAAGCGTGATAAAGGTAGCTGGGGTGTAACACTTGTCATCCATGGATTCCATAAATGACAAGCAATCTTGAAGATCATTCTCTAGGAGCGCTTCCATGATGCTATTTAAACTCTGGCTCATGTGGCCGGCATCTTCTAGCTGGTCCATTGCGTTGCTAAATACAAGTCTCGCTTTGTTAGGTTGTCCCATCTTTGTGTATGCCTTTATGATGGCGGCCAAAATAGAGTCAGTCAATTCCATACCGCTAAAATCTAATGTGTCATCGCTGTCAAATATATCCTCGGTTAAGGTAGAGTTCCCACGATTTTCGACGCCCAAAAACGATTTGAATCGATTTGTCAAATGCTGCTTATCATTGTTGAGTAATGCCCTTGCAAAATGGTGAAATAGAAACAACGCAGCGGTTGGCTGATTAGAGTCATTGCAATATTCCATTGCCTTGGAAAGGCCTCGTTCAAACAGAAAAGAACTATCAGGGCTCATATCATTTGAGATAGAATTTTTTGCCTCAAGTAAACGGTCAATGGACCTTGCAGCCCCGAACCACGATTCTGGCTTGGATAGCCTATTCTGTTTATATCGCTTTGAAATATTCATACCGCTATCCATATTTTCCCTGATGCCAATGAGCCGATCTGCAGCGCTTTTGCATCCTAAGCCATAGAGACTCTGCATATAAGCAACAAATATTGCATCACTCTTCAATATAGAGTCATCAGCATTAAGGTCCACTACCCAATCTTCCTCTAAACTTCTTTTTGCAAAATCATGATATCCACTTGGAGTGTGACGCATTTTGTTTGCGAGAGTACACAAAATGGCCGCCAAGCCAAAATGTCCTTCACTATTACAAACACGCATGGCCGAAGCAAGCATATTCTCTAACAAAATGTCAACTTCAGCATTTGATGCTAATGCATCATCACCTAAGCCTTCCTTTTGCAGTTCTATGACTGTGGGCACAATACGCCACCGTGATCCATCTGTATCAAAATTCGAAGACACAAATCCTTCAAACAGCTGAGCAGCCTGCTTCCAGGCACCATCATTTTCCAAGCTATTCATTAGCCCAAGCAAACCATCACAGCTCAATGGGCATCCTTCATCCATTATTAGGCCAAAGATTTGCATTGCTTCTTGACTGTGGCCACCACGCGAAACATTCCCCATGGCTGTAAGGACCAAATCTCGGCAAATTGGTTCTACAGCCGTTATATTACCACCTGACCATTGCCATTCACTGGCTACACTTTGTTGCCCAGACATGAAGTAGTGAAATGCGTCAATTGCTTCAGCTGGGCGAGAGCTTTCAATACATGCTAGCATAGCAGCTGCTGTGATGGAAGGGCCGTACGTCGAGATACTTTTTGGTTCTGTTGCCAAGTCAAGACATTCACTCCAAAGACCAGCTCGACCTAATGCAGACCCAGCAGCCAAAACGTAGCTGTCTTGTTCCGAGGGTGATATCATGCACATTTTCATTGCGGCATCAAACACTTGCTTGCTAGGAGAATCATTCGCCTCTTCTTGCTGTTCTTGTGACATCGATTTATACCACGCATTACGTGCCACTGCATACAAACCAATCTCAAGTGGTTGATCCCATCCTAGTGTTGGATTAATGGGAGAGAAGCCACCTGTTGTTAGATCATCACTCACATCACCGCCATCATTACCATTGATCTGATTCATAAATACGTTTGAGGCTTCCCCCCATCGTGCTTCATGACAAGCGGCTCGGATTGTAAATGCATAATGTGAAGAAAGGGTGTCAAGGTTCAGACTTCGCAGTATCCCAAGAACTTCAAGGCACGCTTCATATGGCGACATCATAGTTGATGTCTCCCCTTGTGCGGCACTACTTCTACCGATTGACTTTGTTCCCAGAGGAGGAGGTGTCTCACTAAATATCATCATGGCCCGACCTAATAATTCAGCTAACAAGTAGGCATCCTTTCCACCCAAGCCTCGAATCTTCCCCTCGGCGATGGACAGTTTGATACATGAAATGAGATTTGCAGCATCATTGCAAATTATTCGACGTTGCTCATACTGCTGCTGCTGCTGTTGTTGAATGCTTTCATACGTGTTGTGATGTTGTCTGCGCTTCTTACCGCGTGTATATTCATGTAGCCACTCTCGCGAAGGTGGTGGTAAGCTCCTGTGCTGTTGAAATATCTGTTCTATTGCCTCGACACATTTATGAAGTGACGGTGTTGCTTTTCCACTCTCCCACCATTTCTTTTCTGCATGCAGCGGTATATTTGTTGGAGTACCTGCCGTAGAGGCTTGAGTAGTTGTATCCTTTTGCTCTCGTTCATCGAGCTTCAGTGTACTGCTGTTGTCCTTCTTCCGCTCAAATAGTGATAAAATTTGGTCCTTCCTATCCTTGGATAATTCTGGCTCATTTGCCATCGATCTTGCAACCAACGATAGATTTTGGATCTGCAACTGATACTCTTTGAACGAATTTTTCGACTCATTTCTCCTTGTCTGTCCTATAACTAATGGTTTTACATTGAACTGATTTGGTGAAGTTGAATTGTTCTCTCTTGCTGCCACTGCAGCCTTTTCCAAATTATTCCAGGCATCAGCAACACCTTCATCTGTTTTGAACTCGATGGTTATCACACCCTTTCCAATATCAGTCCCCCAAAATGCAATTTGATTCATTTCTTGAGATTGTTTATTACCCTGTGCCGTATGACTCTCAATATAACCATTCTTTGCACAAAGCAATGACCGTACTCGATTTTCAACATGTATTGTATTTTGATCAGATGGCCAACCTTCTATAGTAAGAATTTTGTGCTTTGCTTCCTTCAAACTTGTATTGTAGTGGAATGGTTCAGTCCTTCCAATGAATACATTTCCTGACTTTGTCCGGTGTACTTTCAACTTTATCTCATCATCGTTATTATTCATGTAGTCTACAGCCTTTAGTACGACATCTGGATTATCTGTCCATTTTTGTATCGATTTGAATGTCATGATAACATCCAATGGAATATATTGATTTTTACATTTCTCGAGGATGGATCGAGCATATGTATCATGACGTAAATTGACATCGGAGAAGAAGAATGATAACCGTCTTGATATTCCCTGTAGTTTACTGAATTGTGGTTTACCACCACCACCACCACCATGACTCTTCAGTTTGTTGTTATCATGTTGATTTGGTGGCTTTCGTTGTCGATAGTGCAAGTTGTAATGATTGTTGACACGTTGAAATGATGGCGACTGCAGCTGCTTTTGTCTTGTTCGATCATTAGAAGAATGTGAAGTCGTACCGTTCAAGCAAAATGTACTCGCTCCGTAACTCCGATAATGATCGTGGAATAAAGCGTTTCCTCTTCGATTGATGATGTTGTGAATCGACAACAAGGGTGCCGATTGGCCATCAATAGATTTGTATGTAGATGAGTAGCTCATATTAGATGGATTAAAGCAGTGAAATGATTGCTGTGACAGTAATGACATCGAGCGGCGATGTAAATTAGCATCTATGGAATGCCGCCTTCGCTTCAAACCAGCGCATGGCTGCAATTTGATGCGCTGAGCAATAGAGATCAGTGGCATGATGAATTAATTGCCACAAATTGAAGCCCTACGCTACAGCGATTGTCCCGTAGTTTCAGCAAAAAATGCCCGCCAAATCGACGGAAGCAGTTAAAAAATATACGCTGCCCCTTGGTTAGGAGGTGACAAGGTGGGAAAGATGCAATAGCGGCGTCTCCTCAGCTCCATGCCGATCCTCCACCCAGTTTATTGGTATTGGTTTTGTGAATCACCATATCAGAGATATAGCTCAGAGCGAGAGGCGACGAGAGCAGAGAGCAGCGAGATGATGAGGAGAAGAGATGAGGATGAGAGATGAGAGACGATTGATGTTTGTAACGCGTCACTCCTGACAACAACAACTTGGCGCACCTTGATGTGAGATTGTTCCAGCATGCAGTCGATGCCGATGAAACTACTATGGTACTACCCTCTCTGAACCTGCACTGCGTGTTCATAAAATCAAACTGTAGAAGAGAAAATGCATTTGACTGACGCAGTTATTGCAGCATCACTGATTGTATCGCCATCATTTGCTCAGCAGCGACAACGGCTCGGACGACCGGAGTCACTGCTTGATAATGTTGATAATATTATACTCGTCAGTAAAGGGAAGGCCTTTGATGAAGACGTAGGTGAGGGTTTGATGTTCAGCGGCCGACACTTTGATTCAGAGCTAGAAGAGGGCGCCGATGGTAGTGAACTTCAGCAGATTCAGCTTCAACAAGATGAGGTTGACAATGAGGAGGAGGAAGGCACAAATGCCGCACAGGCAGCTAGACAGTTGAGTCAAAGCCAATGTAGCAACAACAAACATAAGTTTGTATTGGAAATCATAACTGATGAGAATACACCCGGCGATAATGTGTTCAAAGTTCACTTGAACGGATCTCGAGTGATGAAGAAGGGACCATTTAGTAGAGGTGGTGTCACAACTACCTTTGGTATGTGTCTGTCGCAAGGAACACTTGTCGTTACAGCAATTGATAGACGAGGCGACGGTATGTCAGATGGAACTTATAGAATAACAATTGACGGTAATGTCGTTGGTGCTCCTGACTCAGAAGAATGGGCTAGACGCGTTCATACATTCAACATTGGGTCTTCTTCCATGTCTGCTGCAAGCGCATACTCAGGTAGCGATCGTGTCAGTGCACAGTCATCGTACAGCAACAGCAATCCGACGAACAGGCCCACTGAAAAGCAAAATGATTACATCAGTGGTCGGAGTACATGCTTTGCACCACGCACTAGCGAAGAGTACGACTATTGGGTGGAACACAATGCAAGACGAAGAAAGTACCATAGCATGTATGGCGTAGATTTCAAGCCATTGGGGTGGTCGAATGAGTTAGCAGACGAATCAGCACGATATGCAAATGAGTTATTACAATTTTGTTGCACAAGTACTCTCAAACACGACGAAACCAACATTCACCACGGTGAAAATTTAGCAAGTAGTTGTGGTACACGACCTGGGATGAAGAGTGCTGATGAAGTAGTGTCTCGTTGGGTGGAAAACGAACATTTGTTAGAACGCTATAGAGAGAAGCTACACTACACACAAGTATTGTGGAGATCAACTTCATTGGTTGGATGCGGTGTGGCCCAAAGGAGCATGGATGATGGAAGAACTTGTCAAATGCAAGTGTGTAGATATCATAAACCTGGGAACTGTGGCCTTGATCAAAACAACTGGTTGAATGAGATGTTGAAGGATGATACGAGATGTATTGGTTCACCTGTGTACTGTTGAAGAGGTCTCTATACCATAACCAATAAGTACTGTGAGAAAAATGTAATACTAGATATTACGTCGTTACAGAAGATATTAGCTCTCATTTCTATTTTCGTCGGTGCTGCCCTCGCTTGGAGGAAACTAGCAACGGAACTTTTTCCATTTGGCTTCCAACTACTACGAACTCACAATAGAAGGCACCACCTAACAGATGAAAATCATTCCAAGAAGTCTGTTTTCTTTTAATTTAATACATGGTATTACTAGCCTAGTAGTAGGACCCAAGAAGGTATCGATATTTCAATAAAAATTATAACATTTCTATCCAGTATCCCAAAATCCAAAACTCCTTGGCTTTCAACTATACTACAAACTCAATAGAAGACTTTGCGATCCGGGACGTGACACGTATCGGTTGTACGGGCTGGTCTAGTTTCCATTATTTGGCCTTGTAAAGTTGTACTGGTTTTCCTCCCCATTCATTCTTTGTGATTTCATCACAAATGAATAAACCGACATCCTTTTTGTGCAGGGCACCGAAACCCATTCCTGTCTTAGACGTTGCGAGGTATTTTCCAGCAGCGTCACCTTTGTCTGTCAATTCTGTGGGTCGAATGGCAGTAAATCCAGCTTCCAAGATCAGCTTGTCGGCTGCTTCACAATCTTTGATATTGCCAAAACTTACAATGCAGCCTAATACAAACCGGACTGTCGGAGATGAGCCTCCCATTCCCAAGGACGTGATAAAGTAACAACGTTCAATGTTGTGTGCTTTGCATGCACTGACAATATTTTTCGCCAGTGCTTCCATAATCCGGCTACTACCAGCACACGATACGACGACGTCGCACCCTTCGCATGCTTTCAAAACGTCGTCAGCAGAAGTACCGTCCCCCTGAATGACTTTGAGATTTTCATCGGTCGTCGTAACTTTTGACGGCGTCCTCGCTTGAAGTACAATTGAATGCTTTGCAGCAAGGGCGTATTCGAGAAAGGCAGAACCACAGCCTCCAGTCCCTCCAAAGAGAGCAATTTTCACCATTTTTCAACAACCACACTACTTTTCAAATGACTAGTAGGGTGAGTAGGGAGATGATGGTAGAACGTGTCAAATGCAAGTGTGTAGATATCATAAACCTGGCAACTGTGGTCTTGATGAAAACAACTGGTTGAATGAGATGTTGAAGGATGATACGAGATGTATTGGTTCACCTGTGTCTGTTGAAGAGGTCTCTATCATAACCAACAAGTCTATGAGAAAAGAGAAAAATGTAGGAGTAATAGTTATAGCTCTCATTTCTATTTTCCATGAGGGCAGGTTTTCAAGAGCTCTATCTCTATAGCTGTTGTTGTAGGAACAGGAACTGCAAGATGATACACAAATGCAGAGAAGTATTGTATGAAAACTGCTTGATTGCACTCTTATGTCATATAAAACAAAGTTCCTTTACTCTTATAAGATATAGAGTAGGTCAAATTCAATCAAACAAGTTATCATCCCAAGTTGTGATTCTTCAGAGCAGCGATCCCCTTTATATAGTAGCATTTAATCCCCATGTAGTACGTTACTACAATATGTACATTCAGCTACACTCCATCCAGAGATTATTATCTGCATTGCACGTGCCCTTTAATTCGAGTCGGCCCTAAGAACGGGNTGAGCGGATCCAAACATATCTTCCTGCAGTATCAAGCAAAAAGTGCCATAATGTATAGAAACGATGATGTTAGCATGATATCTATAATATGTGCAATGCATTGCTGCTATTACAAAACACTTACCGAGTCACTTTGAACTTCAGATATATCTGCATGGTCTTTGAACATACGAGATGCCGCAAGGACGCCACTGTTGAATCCATGATGAAAGTCTCCGTCTGTGCCATGAAGATTATCAATATCACTGCTGTGTTCTTCAGAGTGGTCAAGCCATTTCGATACCTCATGCGCAGGGTAACGCGCTGTGATGAAAATTCAACATTGTTCATGATTCTGTTAGCAGACATGGTGATGATCAAACATAGAGAGATGATTTCAATGGTTTGTGCACTTACTCCTGTTTCTCGCATACCAAACGAGCTCATAGCTGTGCACCAATTTGTCATTTGCAGTATCTTTCACTGCATTCAGCGCATTCTTCAATAACTTGTTTTGAGATCGGAGATAGATAACTTCATCTTCGAGAGACTTGTGAGTTGGCGAAACAGACGTCACTTGCCTTTTGAGCTGGACTGCAGGCGTTTTCGCTGAGGTATCATACAAATGAAAGAGATGTGAGGCGATTCCCAGGTTGCGCATATCAAAAAAGCTGCTTTGCGCCCCATGCATCAAAAGAACCAAAAGAACATCATGGACCAACTCACCTTCATCTTTAGTGGATGCTGCGCGGCTAGATACGACCATGGTTACGATGTTAGTTAATGATTACACTCCTGAAGAATCGTCGATATCTTCCAATAAAATATGGAGAAAATGAGAGAGTTGGCTGATGATTGAGTTGGAGTGAAGTGTTCTCATGTTGAGTTTAGCAATTTCATCATTTTTCGTGATGTGAAGTGTCAACTAGTTGGCGAAAGTTCAATAAACTAGGGCAATAGATAATATTGCCTGCATCTTGGCTGTAACATGTGACATACTGCAAACTGACATTTCAGACAATTTCGAATTATTGTGCGCGCAGCGGCTGGTCAAGCTTCTCCCTGCATGTCTATCTCTAACCTTCATCAAGCTTGGATTACAAAGCCAGCAAGTAAATACATATGCGGCGTGGTCATGGCATAAAAGTAATAGTCTGGAATAATACAAAGATGACAAATGATCCACACGTTGTATTTATCCATCTAGACCTTGGAATCGGCGGTGCCGAATCTCTGGTCTTAAATTTGGCCAAGGCGACACTGAATGGATCATCATCGGTAGTAGAATCAACAACTTCCAGCAGGATCTCAATTTACACAACTCACTGCTCACCAAATCACTGCTACGACGAAGTCAAACCACCAAATGGTCCGTTATTTCGATTTGTTAACGTATGTGGTTCGTGGATACCACGCAAACTCTCCTTTATTGGGGGGACGGCACTCTGCTCTGCACTTCGGATGTTGTATTTGACATATCGAGCTATGAAAGAGAATCCGAAAGCAGATGTGTTTGTTATTGATGTACTTCCTACTGGAGTGCCATATTTGGTCAATTATTGTAATGTGAAGGCGGGTGTGCTGTTCTACTGTCACTTTCCTGATCAATTACTGACGAGGGATACAGTGAATGGGGAACAGGACTGTAGCGATGGTAGTAGCAACCACAACAACAATAGAGGCTTGATGATACGGTTACTGAAGCCATTGAAACGATTCTACAGAGGTATATTGGACAAAACTGAAGAACTAACAATGTCATACAGTGATCTGATTGTAGTAAACTCGCAATTCACTAGAACTGAAGTGGAAAAGACCTTTCCATCTTTATTTCTTTCTCGTGATAATAACGGGAGAGCAGAAGATGAGACGTATGGTGAACGTATAAAAGTGTTATATCCAGCCATTGAGTCATCTCTATCATCAAGAGAAAGAAAGAACTTCAACGATCAAGCTAGAACATCTGAGCCATATGAAGGCAATGGACCAATTGTTTCGCTGAACCGATTTGAACGGAAGAAGAATGTAGCACTTCTACTCCATGCATACAATTTACTCTTGGATAAAGTATCGCAAGGAAACCTCACAATCAAGTTACCGCCACTAATTATTGCTGGGGGATATGATCCCTTGAATGTTGAAAACGTGGAGCATTTAGCAGAGCTTAGATCATTGGCGGATACAATTCTGAGTAGCTACAACTTACCACGTTCGAAAGTTCATTCCCCGTCTTCTACTTCAAGTCAAGATTCTGCATCTACCGCGACATCATCAAACCAGCAAGAAAATGATGCGACTATTGAGTTTCATTTATCTATATCCAATGCAAAGCGCAAACAACTTCTTGCATCGGCATCAGTTTGGTGCTATACACCACATCGAGAGCACTTTGGAATCGTTCCTCTAGAAGCAATGGATGCAGGTGTCCCGGTAGTGGCAATACGAAGTGGTGGACCGATGGAGACTATCGTCGATGGTGTTACAGGAACTTTAGTTGAGTATGAACCCATGATTGATGGTCAAGAAGGGCAGAATGCAACCGTGTGTGGATTTGCGGATGCAATTGCTAGCCTCCTATCTGATCCGATTCACTCAGCAGAAATGGGACAAAGAGGCAAAGAAAGAGTGCATGAGATTTTCGGGATGGATACATTTCGGAAGCAATGGTGGGAATTGCTTGATGATGCACAGTGTCGAGGAAGAAAGAGACATGACCGCGTCTTCACCGCATATCCAAGTATGGAGTTTACCATTCTACGCTCATTGCGAGAGATGTTCGTTGTCTTTCTATTTGTTCTCGCAGTAACTTGGTCGCTGAGAACATTGGGGCTTTTAGATGATGGCACGGGGTTGGTTGGAACACTGAAAGCTCATTATCGCAGATTTGTGGGCGATGAATTATGACAACCCTTCAAAATCTTTGGTTAAGCTTCCCTAAAATATGTAAATATGCATTAACACTATTCCCAGAGTTGTTGTTTGTCCATCCCTAAATGTATTTTCATTTACTCCACCAATGCCGCACATCCCGTCCTTCATGATTGCTGTCAGAGAGCATGCATAGCGCTTAACTTTTCCCGTTGCTGCGTTGTCGTATCATTTGGCTCTGCAGACACGCCACTCAATTTCGTCAGGTTGGCAACTCCTTCTGACAACTGGTTTCTTGATCGATTGCTGTTCGTCATAGTCTGTGAGTGAGACTTTGGTAGTCCATTGGCACGATCCCATTCTTGTAACTGTTTCATGCTACTGCTCGTACGAGCCATGGATTCCTGGAGTTTCGCCATGATTTTAAGTGGGTCAAGTTTGAGAATTTCAGGGTCAGGCTTGTCGGGCAGTGGAATTTCGGTGGGGCCGGCCAATTCTTCAGGCTTCTTCTTCTTCGTGCTCTTCTTCTTCGTGACTTTCTTTGCAGCCTTGGTAGGGATGCCCAAATCTTGAGCTTGGTCATTTAGATTGATTCCAGTTCCTAGTTCAGACTGAAGGGACGCCCACCAGCTCTTCCCTGTTGGCTGCTCCTCTTGTTGTGACTGCTGCTGCTCTCCGCCTCCTCCAACCATTGCGCCATTTGAATTTTGCGACTGTAAATGCAGTAACTGTTTCAAGTGATTAATTTTCTCTTGAGCCTCTTGCACTGCAATATCAAGTTCTGATGCCCTTTTAGCCGAAAGATTCCCGGTTGTCGCCGAAGGATAACTTGAAGGAAATCCAAGAAAGTGGTCAAGTGAATGTGAAGACTGATTCAGATTATTCTGATTCAGATTATTCCCCAGCCCGTTCCCAAACTGATCCATACCCAATGTATCTTCCATACCAAACATATCCATCATGCACGGCTCCGATTTCCTTCTCTTCATTTGGATATTCTGATTTCCCATACCATCACTTGAAGACATAATGTTTTCCTCAAACATTGATTCAATACTTCCTCCGGAGGCAATACTTCCTCCGCCATTCTCTCTCATCATGTTCATTCTCATTTCATCCATCATCGGTAGAGTCCCATTATATGACTTCCGACGGCGTGGTCGCTGTTGTGCTGAAGAAGCAGCCTGTTGAAGTTGACGTTCTTCTTGTAGCAGTTCCTGCTGACGTTGTCTAATTCTCATCGTTTCTTCGTCAACCATATTTTGCTGCTGCTGCGTCCCCGGGTTCATGAACATACTCATCGCACTCTCTCGGTCTGGTGCTTTGGCTGGATCATCGTAGAGACCACATAAGGTCATTAATTCCGCTGGAGCTGAGCATGCCGACGCAACGTCACTTACTGACACATCATGGGTGATATCGGCATCTTTTTCAACATCAATATCATCGAATATACTGCCCCCGTCTGATAACGCCTCGAGGAGTTCATCTCCATCGATTTCGGCTCCCTGAAAATCAAATGGAGACAAGGGATCATCGTCAAACATGATGCCCACTTCAGCGGCGGCGTTGTTGTTGTTGCTTGAAGCAGCCTGCATGGTCGAATCTTGGGTTCGGTTCCAGCCTACAACAGTATGTACTCTTGTGTAGTCAGATCGGCTGATCAATCTTGAACTGGAGTAAGGCGCTATTATAATACTCTACCAACTTGCTGCTTGTGAAGATTCTTCTTCCAAGTCCAAGTTGGCGTTGTGCAGCGCTGCTTGCCTTCTCCTGTTAGTCTTGAAAATGAGAACCGCGCTTCAAATTGTGACCCCATCTTAGGTTTTTCAATTATTTACATTTTACAATATCTCATTAGTACCACAATTAATCTTAGAAGATACCAGGTACTAGTCTACTAGGAGTAGAAAGATGTTTTCTCCTAGAGCGGGACTTCAAAGATTTTGCAATCAAAACTCTCTTTTCCATCTGACTGTCTTCCCCGCCCCCTCCCCTCCCTCTCCCTCATGAAAAAACTAATCACTTCACTTCAAGATCGAAGAGATCCATGTGTCAGCGTGTTGGTACATAGCTTGTCGTGAACCACATCAAACCTATTGTTGCACACCACAATCTTTGAAAGAAGTTGAATACTTCATGCTCTCATCATCATTAGTATCACTTCGTTCGACGATGACCAGCACATCATCAAGACGCCATACACTACCTTTTTCTTCCCGACGGAGAGCCTTCGTTGGATGTGCAGCTGCACTTGGCACGCTTAGCTCTTCATCTTCGTCTTGTTGGGCATTTGTAGCGCCACATTCCGCTCTTCATCATCCTGCTGCTGCTACTTTTCCTTCATCGGCACTTCTTGTGAATGGTAGCCCTTCATCGAAGAAGAGTGCTCATAATAACAATATATTCACACATCAACAACATCAGCAGCTACAATCTACACGCCTATTCTTTTCTTCCTCACGCAACAACAATAATGAAGATGACGATTGGCAAACTTTGAAGAAGGCGGGGGGAAACATTCTCAAAAAGGCAGCTGATAAGGTCAAAAGCATTCTACCCTTTGGTAAAACTGAGGAAGAGAAGGCTGCGCAATTAGCCAAAAAACAACGGAAAGAGGATATCAAGGGTGGAATAAACTCCATGTTACAAGATATGCCATTGCCAGTTCGACTTATGGGTAGAATGGTAGCACCTATGTTGTCAAAAGCGGCAGAGCAAATTGCTGAACAATCACAACAGGCTGCTGATATGGTGGAGGATGCACGCTTTCGAATTATGAATGATCCTGCCGTGGTATCCAAATTGGGGTCACCAATCCAAGTTGGACAGCCATTCAGTCAGAGCTCATCAACAATGGTTATTAATGGGAAGAGTTCAGCAAGAGTAAATGCAAGCTTTCAAGTTGCTGGTCCGTATGGATCAGGTGTGGCCACGTTGGAGTCGACAGATGGGCAAATAGTGAATTTGGTCGTGAATGTTAACGGGATGAATATCAAAGTAGGTTCTATGTATGGTTCAGCATCGGGCTATTCCTCATCATCGTCATCATCTAGCAACAGTAAAAAGGGTGACATTATTGAAGCAGAGATTATTGAGAAGAAGTAAAAGTCGAAAGTGAGGCACCTACATACAGTCATGTCGGTGCGAACGCAAAATGCAAATCAACTGGAAATTACAAACAACATAACCCTGAATTTAGTTACGCGTGGTATCACTTGCTATCATTGGTTTCACCCTCGCCATTCTTTATCTTTTCTCCAGCTCGACTGGCTACACACTGTGCACAATTACACTGCTTATCATCAATTATTCCCAACTCTCTTTTGACCATTGCCCATCTGGTATTCTCCTTCTCACTCCGAGATAGATTTCCCTGATTGACAACGATGAGGTTTTGTTTTGCTTCAAACTCCATTGCATGATCCGGTAAGAATGGCATATCCAACCACTCTGACACAGGCTTCTTGAGCAAATTTCCATAGTGGAGCGCTTTATTGAGTACCTCTTCGAAACCTTCCGCTTTCATCTTCTCAATCAGTTCTGGTGAGTATTTGGAAAGACTCTTTCCAATACCACCTGAACGAGGTTTGTATGAACCCAAACGTTCAATCTCCTGTTGTTCCTTGATGCATCTATCAATTCTGTCGCCAAAGAATGAGCCCATATTATTTATTTCAAGAACAAATTGAACAACACGAGACATGACCTGTGCAGGCTCCCTGATCAAATCTTCATACCGCACCAACAAAACTGGAATTTGTTGTGAGAGCCAATACTTGTGAAATCTTGTCCAAACTCTAATCTCTTTCAGAGCGAACTCCTCGAAGTATTTGGTAGTTTTTTCTCTAATCTCTTGGGAAATATTTTGAGTATGAGTTCCAGTCATCATTAGGTTGAAAAATGAATCAATTGCATCGAAGGGATTGCGAACGAGTAGGACAGCTCTACTACAGCGAAATTGTGGTGTGCCTCTTCTTTCAGGAAAGTGTGTCTTGACAAATTGAACCTTATCGCATCCCACTGACATCTCTCCAACAAGGTCATGTTTGGCCAAGCCACCTTGCATATCACTTCCAGTCACTCTAAGAGTTGTATGCTCATACATTGTTCGCATAAGACTATTACCACTACGCGGATACGATGCCAATGCTGCCACGGCACGTTGAGTAGCCGAAAAGAGTAATAGTTCATACTGTGTGGGAAATGGATCGTATGGAATTTCCATGCCCTGATTGCGCATACTTGCTTGCTCCTGAGAAATCAAACACATCAAATACAATTATACCTTTGGTGAGTAAAAAGAAGAGCAAACAACCATTGTATAACACCCAACAATTAACACAAAGAACGTAACGTACCATCAAATCATCCCATTCCTTCTCAGCCATCTGTGCAATAGTCAAATTCTTTGGATAAATTCGATTGGCAGTCGTTTCATTCCTAAGATCACCTTCAAACATTTCTACAATAGTAGTTTCATCACCACCATCGCTATTATCATTTACGTCAAAAGTACCATTCTTA